>JABXWE010001376.1:0-86907 GCA_014611495.1 Limonius californicus | reverse complement strand
TATGCATACATCTAATTGCTGTTCGTCATTATAGTATTTTATCGTATTTGATAGTTAAATCACAATACTGGTTTAAAGCAATAGCAATTCTTGCATTTTTACTAGTATGTGTGCTATGATTTTGTAGTATATAGTAGACCTGATGTTATTGTAGATATAATTGTGATTACTATAAAATTAGTTTCTGTTTTATAAACAAGTTGAATTAAAAGAATTCGTAGAAGTTTTCAATTTTTAAATAAATGCCATTTCCATATATCCCATATGTTTCCTCAATGTACAGAAGAAATTAATGAATCGGTACTGCATATGCATAACTAATCATGTTACATCAAAGGAAGAGAAATCCTGATACACTGTAATTTCATATTTAAACAGGCAATCTGACTGGGCTTCCATTCATGATACTGAACTTTACACTGTAATGTACATCTAGGAATCTGTAATTAAAGCTTAAATGTCAAATTTATCATAAGCCACGGCAATGTAAACGTACGTTGAAGGGCAAATATCTGAATTGTTCAGAAGTATCAATTTGAAATGTGGAGCTTCTTTAATAAAAAATGTTCATGCTTCAAGTTTTTCAATTTCTCTACACCTGTTATTTAAAATATGAAATAGCATTCCGATTATCAGTGACAAAGGTGTTCTGAAATATAACTTAACCAATTTCATCGAAACCGGACAATGTCCTTTCGTGGATTTACGTTATTTATAACAATGACTTTGTAATAGTAATGGTCATAAAAGGAAACGTCTCATTTTGTATAATCTGACTCTCTAACGCTTTTGCTGTCAACATATTAATGGGAAAACCATCTAATATGAATCATCCATTCTCTAAAACAAGGTATAATTTTAAATTATTCCAAAGTTCCATACCCCTCTTATTAGTTTAACATAATTGTACTTGAATATCCAAATTAACCAGATAACCTTAAGGGTTCCTTTGTTGGTTGAATATGTAAATATGTATACATATTCCCACTGCTTTAAGATACAGAATTATCATGTCAAGAGCGTATTTGGAATGCAGCAAGGCAGGTGTATAATAACATCACGACTTAAGCTTGTTTTATGAAAGCAAACACCAGCAAATCATCCGCATAATATCTTGTCACATAAACCCCTTTATAGTCTCACAGGCCAAACTTACATATTTAACAGCGTCATCATGGAAGTGCTATGTAAGAATTCATAGAACGCCCACAGTTGATGTGTATGGTCAGCTACGGTGGCGATACATATTTAATAAGCCGTCCTTTTTGCATCACGGTTGACAGTTTCGCTAACTGACATTTGGATATAACATGTTCGTAATAATTATTTAGCAAATTCTGGAGGTGGCTTGAATAGTCAATGCATATCTTCTGTCTGAACTGTCTATCTAATATTTAGAATAAAGGTACAATTTATTTAGGTCCGAAGTAAATCGAATACGTGCTGCAGGTCCTTAAACCTACATGAGTTTGATGTAATAATCATTATAAAATAAATATATCTCACCACATTCTCCTGTTATCAATAGTTCCTAGTAGAAAGGGAAATACCCCCCAATTTTGTATTCTGTTTACAAAAGTATAGAGAAGCAATTACCCCCTTTCAAAGAATCCATTTCACTTGTCAATTTTGACAAGGGTTGTGTGCTCTAATTTTTCAATAATCCTTAGTGTGTTCGGGACGAATTTCTAACTCCGTGTTCAGAGCCTATATTAACTGATAATAATTCTACTTAAAGTAAAACATACTTTGTCAAATCACCAATTTAACTTGTTTTATCATATACATAAATTAAGTAGAGTTTAATTCAGGGTGTTTGTTAATTTTGCATGCTTTTTCCTTTTTAAATATAACAATTACTCTGAGAAATATCCCTCACCTATATACAAACATCCTTCTGAATGCATGACAATGTATTAAAATCGCCGCTAAGATGTTCTAACGATTTTACACGTTTGCCAACCATCTATACCTATATAAAACATAAAACTAAGTCCATAAAACACGGTCTCTTGCCCTAATGTTTTGTTCCCTTTCGGGATTTATCCCCTTTTCTTTCCTCCATTAAGCGTGAAAATGAAAAAGCACCTACACCTTTTCCCGACTTTCCAGCTTGACTGCGCATACCTTAAAAGTGGGGATTAACAATTTCAATTTAAAAGAAGCGATTCAGCTAAAACTTGTATAAACACTTTAAAATTGAACTAGCAAAACGACTAACTACTTTTTCGCCCAGCAACATTTTTCATTGACTATTGTTAGCGTTTCTACGCTTCTGTAATACTGTCGCGGATATGCCGAAGAACAAAGAAGCTTTTGTGTATATCCTGTAGTAACTTGTTATATTAAAACAGGAAACAATGTTCTTTCCGATCCTATAGAAACAAGAAGGAAGCGCTTTGTGACCTTTGCAAATTCTGCTACTTAGTTTCATTGCAACGACTTGTGTTTCGATTTTTCTTTCATTCTTTAACAATAGGGAGCTCGGACATTAAAGAACATATTGCTTTGTTACGTCAAATAAGTCAGATTGGAATGAGTTATGCAACAATAATCACAATAAACAGACGGTAAAACATTCACGCGTGAGAAAAATATGATTGAAATTTAAAATGGCGGTCAAGGTACCATTTACCCCTTTACCTATATATTATTTGATAAATCACTTTAAAACGTAACTGTTAACCCTTTCGCTCACGCTTTAATTTCCTTTATAAGAAAAATATGATATTTGGTAGTATAAAAGAATGACGTTTTCTGACTTTTAGACACTTTCAAAAAAAAATTGAAGGGTCCATTTTTGAGCTATAGCTTGTCTACAATTGAATACATTGCGAGTCAAAGGTAAAAAAATGATATATTTAATTTTAATATTTTATTTTACATGATAGCTTAAAGAACAGTTTTTTCCTTTATGCAAACAGATGCACCTCAAATTTTACACAAATAACGCGGTTTTGGCCCTTGCAACCATTATTTTTGCACCTGGAAGCAAATGACTTACTGTCAAAATTAGGGAAATTGCCTATTTGGTCGAAACGAACTTCACCAATGGGTCTTAGTTCGGCTGAACTTCTGGAAATTGATGGTGAAGAAGAAGATGAAACAATTGGACTCGGTGGACAGGAAGACAAATACGACGATGGACGTCCCTTTTTTTCACTACGGTTTTGTCCGCATTTATTAGGCCTTCTGCGATATATGCCCTAAAGCCCAGGAGGTCCAGTACATCTTTCTTGGGAATCTCTAAAATTGTGGCTTTATTTTTATATTCCAGCCATGCATTCGTACAAGCCAAATCTATTGCATGTATGAACATACGTAGGGTCCATTTTCCTGATCTTATAAATGTTCGGTACAGTGTGATCATGAAATAGAGCTTGTCCGCCCCACCCATGCAATTGTTATAGTCTTTTATAACTTCCGGTCTTGGCACCTGTTTATATTCTTTCTGGGATTTATCCCAACGTTTGCACATATCTGGGACTCCAACTCCTTTATAATTGGATGCCATTATCTCGCTTTTATTGTCGAACCACTTAGTCATAATTATACCATCTTTGCTGATGACTTCCTCGAAAGAACCATGGCCCTATTTCTAAAGATATTGTACTACGTTATAATTACTAAAGTAATTATCAGAATATAAACGGAAGTTGGTCTCCATAATACGCTGCGACAATGATGTAACAATTGCACCAGCTAGTCCAAATACTTCTGCATGATCAGGCGTCAATTCCGTAGTAGAGCCCTGATATATGATGAAATCGTAACAGATCCTACTTCGTCCACATAGGGCAAATAGTTTTATGCCCCATTTAGTCGGCTTATTTTTCATGTACTGTTTTATGTTTAAAGTCCCTTTGAAGGGAATTATTTGCTCATCAATGCAGAGATCCGTTTCAAGAGGCAATAAAAGGCATCTTCTTCTAATATGCTCGTATAGTGGTCTAACTTTCCACAACCTGTCATTGTTATTCAGTTTCTCTTCATTACTGACACAATGAACATGTTGTCGCAATTTGTAAAACCGATTGATAGCCATATTGTCTGAAATTATAGACACTTTCAGTTTTATTTGCCAATAGCACTAGATCCTTGGATAGTGACAATTTCCCATAACTATATAAATTCCTACGAAAGCTTTCATCTCCTCAACTGTTGAAGGGCGAAATTTACTGTGGTTTTGAACAACATATAAATTGGTTTTATTGACCAAAAGCTGAAACAAATCTTCAGTAAAGTATTGCTCAAAAAAAATGCATTGGGCTTTTCAATTTAGTTACTGCATCGAGATTGTTTTCTTCATAGCAAATTACATTTGGCGATATGTAAGTTGTATCTTTCATCCAAACAATACGTTCTCGCTTAGTCAAATCATTGTTATTCATGTTATTCTATCAGTAAATCTTTATCTGATTTTAGTTTCCGTCCTTTACCTCTAACTGGTGGTTTTATCTTTGATTAAGATTCTGCACCTTCCACCAATTCTACGAACTGATCGACATATTCAAATGGCTCTATTTCTATAACCATTCTTTCCAAACCTTCGTTTTCTTCGCCCAATTTTCCTTGAGGGTCATCATCTATATCTAAAACATCCTGGCCTTCATCTTCACTTGCACCCTTTGAATCAGCACCCCAATCATCTGGATCGTCACTCTCGTCACTTAAACATTCGATGTCTGAAAGCCCTGCTTCCGCAAGTTCCAGCAGCTACTCACTGGTTGGTGGAATTTTCATGTTGTATTTTTGGGCCTACGTGAATAAATAATGAGAACTTTGGAAAAATATAAGAAGGTTATATTTACCATGATTATTACGCACTGTTATTCACAATGTATTCAATTGAATACAGCACTTTTCCATCCAAAAATACAAAAAATGAACAGAAAAAAACGAAAAATGCACTAGTTGTGTTTATTATTTAATATTTTATGTAGGCCAAACAGTGTTTATTGTGTTCAAAATAATATTACATTATTTGAAAAATAAACAAACAAGAACAAGTTGCAGTGACAGTTTCCTATCAGTCATGTAAAATTTCTCAGATTAAAGTATTTCTCCATAGATGGCTCTATATGTACTAAATGCAAAGTAAATACGTATACAAATGAATACAAAGTTAGCAAACGGGTACAAACTGTTCTGATTTGTCATAAAAAAATCCAAAGTTAACGTATTCAATTGAATGTGAGCGAAAGGGTTAAAAACATTTTAAGTACTTATCATGAAGACAGCAATAAAGAAATTTTATGCCCAGGGTTTAAACTGAACGTTGTATCGTTATGATAATGACTTAGTATTAAGAAAAATTTTAAACTACAATATACAGTATACAAGCTGTTTCAAACCACTCGTCCTACCCCTTTTCTTCTGGAAAGTTCGAGAGAAATCCGAAAATAGGGAAAACCGGAAGCAACTTTAAGATTGAAAATGAAAGCATAGGTCATTGTTGGATAGGTGGTGATGTTAAAAAGAATTCGCTTTATTTGAACATTTTTTTGATTCCTCTTACGGTTGAGAAAATAATCTTAAAAAGGAAAAATAATTGAACCGTAATTTACTATTTTATGTTTCCATAGTTAAAGATGTTCAAAATGTCTACTCCTCCCTTTTAAAGAATATCGTGCTCTTTTTGCAGCGCTATCGGTTGCTCGGCGGACTTCTTCGGGGGACAGGGAACGACAAGCATCTTCGATTCTTTATATCCTGCCCTTCGTTGAGTGGGGCGTTGTTGGTAGAGGAGATCTTCTCATCGTTCCTATAAGAAAATATCTATAGGCTTTAGACTGGGTAAGCGCCATGCTACAGGATCTCCGCTACCTATCTATCTTCTGGGGAACAGTTGACCTACTGAACGTCCAGCAGCAACTGTAAAATGCGCTTGGTATCCGTCCTGTTGCAGCCACATGAAGGCTGTCGTTGCCATTTTTGCATCAACTTCACAGCTCGTCGCGTGTCAAAAGAGAAAAGGTGAGACGGGTGGTTTGAAACAGCCTGTAAATAACCTTTGACGGTAGTGGTGATCTGTGAAAAATTTCGAATTTGTGTGTGACATAAATGCCAACTTAGTCCTCGTTGGCACTTTAATGAAAATCTCTCTCTGTTTTGTACACCCCCGATATGGTACATCTTAAGGAAATGTTTCTATAATTTATACCTTGAAATTCAAGGAAAACATTGAGTATTCTAGAATTTAGTTAAACAGTAATTCGTCTAGCACACAAATCTTATGTTTCCATTAAACGTATACAGTTTCATTCATTTCCAATACAAATTTTAGAAGTAGTATAAGATTTTTGATTAACTTTTCAATTTGGCAACAGTGCATATTTTCTCAGGAACACATTAGAGGAGCTTTATCTTTGGCCTAGTTCTATGCAAAATCAATACAAATTTTAAAAAATCAAGAATTATAATAACGAAGAAGCGTCTATGATTAACAACATTCTTATTTACTTCGACTAGTAATTTTTTACTTTTGTTTAATATGGCGAAAAGAAAGATAAGGGTCTAACATATTTATTCAATTAGTCATCAGTACGTATTGCACTAGCCGATCATCTTTTTAAATATAAGATATGTATAGAATAGTATAAGCAATTTTTTCTATTCGCATCTAATCTGTCTCTTGGTTGGCTACTAATAATGTATTAAGATAGCCAATCTTATTAACCAATAACTTGTATGTACTACGTGTTATTTTTTAATAGAATTAAAAGCAATGGAACGATGTTAATGTCTAAATGGCAATTTTATATTTAACAGCACACACAGCTGTTCCACGTTTCAAATTTTAGAACAGAAACAGCCCATTATGTAGATAAAAATAAATCTGTGGCAGTTGAGGGACCACAAGAATGTTTGCAGAGCAGGCCAACCGATTCTCATTATCCTGGATTACAGGGGCTGTTAAACCGACGAGGGTGAACTGTTATCAAGTGGCCTACTCAGACGTATTTTAGTATTCGTGCCTCTACTCGTCAAACCAATTTCCTGGCTCGTTTCTAAATAATTCAATTGTGTATGACTAGAACCTGCGCACTACACATTCCCATGCGTATGTATGAGCTAGTTTTAAATTGCTACATTAGCTATATTAAGAAACCGTAAATTCCTTTAAGAATGCAAAATCAACTTGATAACAATTAAGATTAACGGTTATTGCTAAATATGTCTGACTGAATGCAATGAAAAAAAGGTAAAGAATTACAAGTGGAAGGTTTTCAGTTCCATTTAAGACCTTATAACAATTGCTCATAATTTACTAATCGACAATAATTTTAGAGATATATAACAAAATGTATCTTTAGGTGGAAAATATAAAGCATATATTCTCCTGGAAATTTTGATAGTGGCGCTGCTAGGATATTTATTAAACAGCGCAATATGTTTAAAATAATTTTATTTCTAGCACTATTTTGCAGCAGATGCTATTTAGAGCTCTTCTGGTTTGTGTATAATAATGGTACCCAGATACGAGGATATGGCTTCAAGCTCAAGTGGATTCAATGAGTATTCTGAACACCACTTGCATAGAAATCCTCGGTCGTCACATTTCAGAAGGAGAATTTCTTAAAATTTAATTAAATACTAAAAACTACAGTTTAAAGAACTATCAAGCATATGTTTTTTCAAAGCATGGTAACATTATCGAAATCAGGAACAATAGAAATTATAAAAACAAAAAAAACTGGGTTCAGAATTTACCAAATACGGTGCTAAGACAGCAGGGTTAGTCAATAACTATAGAGAACCCGTGTCAATTCTAATTACTGTGATGTGGTTTGAATTCGGTTAGTGAGTTATTACTTCCGTGCTCTTCCTGCAGCGCTATCGGTTGCTCGTAGGGCTTCTTCGGGAGAGAGGGAACGGCAAGCAGCTTGAATTTTTTGTATTATTTCCATCCTCGTGGTGGTGCGTAGTTCGTAAACGATGTCTTTCAATCGTGCCCACAAGAAAAAGGAAGCGTAACGGAGTTAGATCGGAGGAACGCGGGGCCATAACACAGAACCTTCCCTACCTATCCATCTGCTGGGGGACAGTTGTTCTACTGAACGTTAAGCAACAGTCGACAAATGCCCAGGACACTCGTCCCCTTACAGCCACATGGAGAATTTCGTTGCCAGTGGAATGACTTCTAATAGCTCACCAAGAACATTTTCAAAAAAGTTTGAGTTTATTATTCCAAGTAAAGTTCCTTCGAAAAAATAAGGTCCAATTATTCGAACTCTGAAGAGTATTGGCTGTCCACTTTTTCCAACAGCCATCGATTCACTTGGATCCAATAGCGCGCGTTGTGGATGTTCACTTCAGCGTCACCCAAAGAGAGAACGCGCAGAAGATGGAGCGACTCTTAAATCGGTAGTAACAGGCTGAAAGGGTCTACCACAAAGAAGAAGAAGAAAATTATAAACACTGAAGGGTAAATAAATTAATCATAAATGGGACCATATTAAATACAAGGCAGTATAGTGTTGATAGTGCAACTTCACTGATTGGCTCAAAGGAGTAAAAGAAGAATAACAAGTAAATTTGTACATGGTGATTGAGAAAACGCAGAATTTGTTCGTGAGTAATTGATCAACTGTTTTGTGTGGAAATCCATGAAAATTTCATTTTCAAATTAAAACAGCGTGTACTCACATTTCTTTAAGCCCCACTCCTATTCTTCCAAAAATCGTTGATCAAATTACTGCGTTTATCAATATCTTGTTGATATCATGCCCATATATACTCAGTTTCATATGAAATGCACCACCCATTAAAAATAAAGCTACGTGTTTGAAAATTAGCTAAAATAATGTTTCATTATTGCGTATGAAATGATCACTATTTCCATTTAAAAAAAAGTGGTTGTGGTGTTCGTCTACTGTCCTTCATCAACTTGTTGCTAAAAAACAAAAGTAAACATTAATTAGTTGTTTCGAGATTTTGTTACGTTTTGTGACAGAGTTAACGTTTTAAAATGCCTCCAGTAAGACAATGTAGAAATTTTAACCACATTTCCGATTATGATAAAGGTCGAATTATTAGCATGAAAGAAGCTGGCCTTTCTTTTCGTCAAATTGGTAGAAGAGTAAATCAGGACCACACTACAGTTGCACGAATATGGTCTGCTTGGTCAGAGAAGGCCTTCAGCGACATCGTCCAGCTGGTAGACCTTCACGTAGCAGCAATGTTCGTGAAGATCGACTTCTTCGAAGAATGGATACACGCGACCGCTTTCAAACAACAAGGGTTGTTGCTGTAGACTAGATGCGAGCTCTTCACTGCCGCGTGTCAGTGGCAACAATTTACAGAAGAATCTCTTCTTTTAGACTGCGATCCTACCGTCCATTCCAACGGCTCCCTTTAGCTGCACATCACAAGGCTGTTAGACTTGTTTGGTGTCAAGAGTGGCAGCATTGGAATAAGCAATGGAACGACATTGTCTTCAGTGACAAATCAAGATTTTGTTTGTGGGCAAATGACGACCGTAGGAAGGTACGTCGATATCGAGGAAAAAGACGAAGTTTAGAGTTTGTGAAAGGCGCCATACAATTTTAACACCTGGAGTTATGGCTTGGGGTGCGATTTGTTTCGGTAGAAGATCACCTCTTGTATTCGTCCCTGGTACTTTAAATGCTGATCGCTATATTTATAATGTCCTGGAACCGGTGTTAGTACCATTCATTCAGACATTGCCAAACGGTATTTTCCAACAGGATAACGCACATCCACATACTGCAAACATTACCAGAACGTACCTCCAACAAGCACAATTGCAAATGTTTTCCTGGACTGCACGATCACCGGACTTATCACCGATCAAACATCTTTGGGACATGATGGGCCGGCGACTAAGATTATTGCCAAGAGCCCCTAACAACTTAGACGAGCTGAAACACCAACTTGGGGTTATATGGAACGAGATACTCCAAGAGAACATAGACCACTTGATAGATAGCATGCCACGACGAATAACTGCTTGCATTGCTGTTCACGGCGATGTTACACATTATTAATTTTGCTTTCGTTGTGGTTATTGTTTTTTTATAATTGTTAATCCTTTTTTATGAAAACCTGCTCATTTCATACGCAATAATGAAACACTATTTTAGCAAAGTATCAAACCTGTAGCTTGATTTTTAATGGGTGGTGCATTTCATATGAAACGAAGTGTATTTGATTTTATATTTGAAATATTTTCATTCCTATAGCAGGAATAGAAACAAAGATACTTTTTTTGTTGCCTTTGGCATCTCCACGATTTCCATTCCCCCAGCTAACCCCGGCTCAGCATATTTCGTGCTATACAACGGGTCTAACGTGTCCTACCCATGGAAACCCGCAAGTATAACAAAGACACCACAAACACCCTGAGTAAGAGCAGTGTTCAGGATTCGAACCTGAGCGCCAATGGTAGAATAACTCTGAAACCAAGCGCCGCGGCCACGATTCTTTATTTGCAAAAAGATCTAGAGAATTGGAGACAGAAATAAGCAAAGTCATCCAGAGCAAAGCTTCACTTTAACTGCTTAAACCGTCTCCTATTTTTGACTAAACAGTGATAGTTTATTTTCAGAGTTTCCTCTATGATTCCCGAAATCATTTCTCAGAACGAAACCTCTTTTTTGATTTATTCTGTGCAGATCTTCAATCCTTTTAGGTGAAGTTTTATAGTAATTGATTATAAATGCTCAACTGTAACAAAATCGAAGGGAGTTAATTTAAGGGTTGCTAGTGACTGATCGATCCCTGCTTTCAAACGCTCCCGAGTCCATAATTGAAATTGATTCTTTAGTAGTAAGAATCGATTTGTAATACCAATTCTACTATCTAGAATTATTTTCGGATTCTAAAATCTTTTTCCAACTTTAGGCTCGAATTATTTTGAGATTATAAGCATCCATAATCGTTTTGTACCATAAAATTTTAAAAAATTTTTTTGGGTTTGTATCCGGAATTCGTTTCTAATTCGATAACTTTGACAAAAGAAATGAAAAAGGCAGTCGCCATCTCTTTTGAACCTGATAGTATACTTAGGAAATAATATTTTGAAAGTTCGTGTACAACCGTCGTTCCAGTCTTCCGGGTATGTCCTGGGTCAGGATTATCTAACAATATCTGTTTCAACTGGCATTTCGGATGAAATTTTTATTTAACATTAATCATCAAATTTATTAGTTTAAAGGTCATGTAGCAGTACATTGCATAAATACGTCTAAATCCTTCGTAACAATTATTAAAGAATTTTGAAATTTTCTTCGTTAATTTCTTTTGCTCTGTAGATAAAAATTAATTTTTTTCCTAAATTAATTGTTAGATGAGCAGAAGTATTTGGAAGTGGAAACAATAAACTTAATCCTGAGAGGATGACGATGTAATTGCGATCTTTCCGAAACAGAAAAAAGATTCTCGATTCTGGAACTGTGTTTTAATTCTAAACCCTAAAGCCCAAGGTCGAATCTAGAATCGGACTTCGATTCTTGGCTTTATAACTGAGAAACGATTCTTGATTCTACGAATCGGATTTTGATTATAAATTCTAAAATAAGCTTGAACCGCAACCTGATTCCCTTTAGAAAAGAGTATCGATTCTTAAATATTTCAGATGCCTGACAGCACTATCTATTCGGTTCTACTAATCCGTACCTGTTGTGCAACCACTGTGGGACAGCCATAATATAATAGGAAGAGTTATTGCAAAAAAAAAGCGGTTTCCTGAAAATTCTTTTTCTGTTATCAGTATTATCTAAAATATTCAAACAAATGCAGCTATTGAAATTTTCTCGTATTGATAGAAAACCAATAACAGAATCTTCTAGTATACAACGACTGACTATGCTCCTTTCCAAAAGCGTAAGCATTTCCATCGCTCCAATAGCAATAATTATGTATATTAAGAAATCAGTTAAAGAATAAAGTATAAGCATCATTAACATAAATAAGACCGGTGGACAAGTGGGTACGCACACCATCGTTGATAGTTGGCTGACAGTAACGCCGCTTAGTCGGAAGTAACAGCCTTGAAACTGTAGGCGTGTTTCATGTTTGGCGGAATGTCGCAATTTGAGAAAGAGTACATCAAGCACATATTGTGGCTAGACAAAACAGCACCCGAAAAGTTGCAGACTTTGCAGCATGTGTAGGGAGATAATACGAAGTCGGTTGAAGACAACCCGCGCATTAAGAGACCATTCACTGGGACAAACGATTAATGCTGCGTTCTACGTGCAGGTCCTGATAGATTTGCGTGAAAGACTGTGACGGGTAAGACTACAGGTATTGGCGTCTTGGTTGGACTCTGTATCATGACAACGTCCCCAGCTGTAAGGTGTTTGCAATCTCGGAGTTTCTGGAAGCAAACAAATCCCAAAGATGCCGCAACGCCTTACTCGTCCTCTCTGGCACCTGCTAATTTTTGGCTGTTTCCTATTATCACGATGGAGCTTCGCAGTGGACGTTTCTCCACAGTCGATGACATCAAACACTATGCGACTGCGGCTTTGCGGCCCATACCAAAGGAGGAGCTTCAGTAGCGGTTCCTGCGATGACCATGCCGTTGGAGCAAGTGTATTTGTGCGGACGGAAAGATGACTAGAGTAGCAGCGGGCAAACATCATTTATATACGTGCTGTAGGAGAATTCCGGCGATGTTTCGATATTACCTCGTATTTTTTTAAACAATTAAGGCTAATTTGTTAATTGTTTCTTGCCTTACTTCGTTGACATTCATATTTATATTTTAATAATAATAATAGACAATTTCAACAGATATATATTTCTGCTTTATACGTATTTCGACGTACAAAAGGTCATTTTAAAAAGCATTTAATATTGTAAACATTTGTAGCTAGGGTAACAGCACACTGGATCTTGATTTCGGACTTGGCTCTGGTCTTCTATTCCAAAACTTTCAATAGCGAGGAATTTATGTGCTCAATTTGCTCATACATTAGAGGTGTATTTGTTAGAATGTGTTTGTGAATTTGGAAGATCTTGAGTATATCCAGTTTGCATTTATCATCACAGAACCGTAAAAATGTTATTATATTATTTGATTTCATTGTATGATTGTGTTCACTGTAATTATACTGTAAACATTTAATTATGTATACATAGGTCAAACAATTAGAAATTTTGATACCAGAAAATAACGCATACGCTCGTACAAATACAAACACCTAGAAAAATCTAACTACGCTAAACACTTATTAGAGCACAATCATGCATTGACATCATATAATATAATAACAAAACAGGTCAAATCACCAAGTAAGAAAAAAGACGTAAGAGATGATCACCAAAAATGCCAGCCCAAACAATTAATTTTTCGGTGGTCGGGTACAATTAAATAATATAAAATATAATTTTTAGAATTTGTTGGGTGTTAGATAGCTTCGGATATACCAAAAGAATTGTAATGTAAGTGATTAAGATAAGTATTAATATTAATTGTAGTGTATTTAGATTATAACCATACTATATATAAATAGTCAATTTAGTTGAATAAGTGGAACGCCTCGTGCCTTGACAGGTAAGCATTATTGCTACATTGGGAAGTCCGGTCAACGTGCGAGTCGTGATAGTTTAGTTTGCAAGCTTGGCTTGAAACAATGTAAAACCTAAGTAAAAACCAATTAAACGTTTAATAAATACAATGAAGTTTTAATTGAATTGGGTACAAAGGTTACCCTGAAAACCAAGAGGAATGGTTTTAGTACAGAATATTTGAAGAGACTTCAATTCGTACTTAGGTGATTAACAGTAACCAGTTCTACCTGCTTTAAATTCGTAGACATTGTTAATGTTCATTAGTTTTACCTCTGCATATACGCAAACATAAATCTTAGGTTCAGTTGTTCCCGATATTAAGTTTGCTTAGAAATGGAAGGTCAGATTGTGTCTCAGTGTGGCGTGGGAAAGAAAAAGTTTTACTGGGACGGTTTTATTTGTGTCCGAAAAAACTTCTAGTGGTGCTAGTATATTTTGGCGGTGTGATTAAAGTGATCGTTGTAAAACGAGGATCCGCACTATTGGCTAACAAGTTGTCAAGACGATCAAAGATCATTCCCCTGGTATTACCACATAAACGTAATAAATAAATAAATGAGGTTACAATCAACGCTTTTGTTTCCTTTCATTGTTCAAACTGCAAACTTTCGCAATGAGTCGGCCTGCAGCAAGTCGGGCCGGCCGCGACTCGGCTGTGGCAAGTCGGTCGCGACGAATGGTCTGTTCCTGATTGTTCGGGGTATTGAAAATGTGTTTTGCGAAATATCATAGGATTAGAATCTGACCAATAGCGACATTTATAGCGATAGACTGTACCATTATTACCAAGAGAGCGCATTCATCAAAAAAACAGACGTTAAGAAGAAAACTGTATTACTTATATATGTCGAATCCAGAAGATGTAATTGTACATTTCATGAAAAGGTCATCCACTTCATGAAGCGGCTCCGCATACCGCAATTTCAAAGTTTTCCGCCACCTGGACAAACATCCCATCCATTTCATGAAGTGGAACCCATCCTCTTCCAGATGGTGAAATTATACGAGATTGCAGCATTTGGATAAGCAAATTGTCCATTTCATGTAAAGGTGGAATAGAAAACAATATTTGGTGTATTAATTGTAGCGTCGTCGCGAATGGATGTTCATTTCGTCTTCCCTGTTTTCGTACCTATAGCTATGTATTGAAGTGGGAAGAAAAAAGGAAGTATATCTTCAGGTTTCAAAAAATTGGAAGTAGCATTTTGGAATGCACCGCGCCCATACCAACCTTTCAGGGAACCGTGCCTTGTGGCAACTTGATATACCTCGCTTTTACAATCTGTGATTATTCTCACAATATTTTAGGGATCTGCTGCTCCTCGATCATCTTTAGGGACGGAAACAAGAACACAATCATTTACATTAAACGCCGTATTTTTACGTTCAGATGACATCAACATTTCCTCTGCCGCACGTTTTAGACATTCGCAGGCTGCTTCTCTCTTATTTCAAATCTTTTTTTCTCGATTGTTCAACTCGCTATGGATCGCATCATTGTCAAATTCATTATTCGTTTCGACTGTGGCAAAGTCCAAGTATCCCTTCATCTCATCATCTTCTACATTTCGCCCTTCATTTGGTGACTTGCCACTGTGATCAGTTTCGCTGTCAGTTGTTTTATTCCCCTGCGGTAATTCTTCATCAGCAGGAGTATCCAGGTCTTCTTCATTCACTAACCGTTCTAGGACTTCTTTCGGCAGGTTGAAAGTAGTGAAACCCACACGAAAAAGTGCTGCATAGGGAGATCGCCCGATAATTCGATGATTGGAAACATTTTGTATATTGAATCATTATCGGACATCCAAGATCTGTTCATGTTCTCGATGTCCTGATTACTGCGCTCGACGCTGCTCTGGCTTTGTGGATGACGGGTACGCCCACTTACTATAACACATTCAGGCCACAATTTTTTCAATTTCTTGGATCACCTGGTTCACAAATTCACGACTATTATCGCTTTGTAAGATGCTGGGTGCCCCAAAAGGTAGGAAGATTTTCAGCAGTTGAGAAGCCACTTCCGCAGCTCTTTCCGTCTCCAAAGACCTCAAGTAAACGAATTTGGTACAGTGTTCTTGGTATTTCAATATCCACTTAAATTTGCCACCCGGAAGATATTCAAAATCGATAAGACCTATCTATCATCTTTCGTTAAAATCTTTCCATGTAATTAGCTTCAGGACAAGTTTACGAGCTATGCATTTCTTCTCATTGCACGATTTCCAACTTTTTAAATATGCTTCAATGCAAGGTCTAGGCACACAGTATTTGATTTTTGCAGCATTTCTCATCTTTACATTTCCTCCGTGTCCTATTGAAACTGTATTTCGCGACACCGAACATAGAGGTTTTCGTATGCGACTAGATATCTAATTTCAGCGCCGAAATGAAAACAAACCACAACAACTCACAACTCTTCAAACAAAACACAACTCTTAAAAAGGCACTGTTTGACAGGTTGTCCGTGATCATGTGACCTTTAGACGAATTGGACATCCACTACGACACAACAATTATTACACCAAATATTGTTTTCTATCCCACCTTTTCATGAAATGGACAATTTGCTTATTCAAATGCTGTAGTCTTGTATAATTTCACCATCTGGAAGAGGATGGGCTCCACTTCATGAAATGGATGGGATTTTAGTCCAGGTGGCGGAAAATTTTGAAACTGCAGTATGAGGAGCTGCTTCATGAAGTGGATGTCCTTTACATGAAATGTACAATTACATCTTCTGGATTCGCTATATACATTATATCTCGCCCGTTCACTTATAGCCTCACAAAATTGCAAACGTAAGTCGAGTCGTATCCATTGTGTTTTTGTAGCAAATAAATGTCGTAGGGATAAAAACTTGCGGTGTTACAAAATTCGTTGAATACGGACTCGATTAATACCGGATACAATAGCCATTTGCCTTGTACTCAACGTAGGATCGACTATTATTTAAATAGTTTAAACCTTATTAATTCTCAAACGGACTTCAAACCAAATAGCATTTAGCGTATATTTAGAAGCATACATTTTTAAACTTCAAACCATTAAAACTAATTTCTCCCTAAATTTCCACAATATTCATATTATGTATTGTTTTGCAAAATTTTATCTTAGGAGGATATTTTAGGTTGCTTCTTGTAAACCTCATTTTCTGAAGCAATACTTATTAATTATAAACACTTATTTACTTCAGGGAGAACATCGTTTTCTTGACATTATCATCCTCGAAGCTTCGAGCACTAATGAGAAAGCTTTTATGTTTTACCCGAAATTTAAATAATGAAACCTCACCTGACAATTATTTCCTAATGAGAATAATCGAAGAAAAAGGGTAGGTACCCATTAACTGTAAGTCAGTTTTATACTGAACGTTGTATTTAAAAAGCATTAATAAAAAAATTATATTTCGATGAAGGATTCTAGTTTAGTTTCACAATAATTAGTATTGATCTGTTCTATAAATAGAGAAGGTTATTAATTTACTTGCCCGTTATGTAATGTAGTTCCTTGCATTTTAATAATTTTTCTTTCGCAATACAAATGTAATTAATAACATTTCCAACAGGCAAGCAGTATTTTCGGTAGTTTTCTGTAAATTGCTTGAAGTTGAACCCGCAAAGGTAGTGAACGAGCAAAGAAGCAGCGAAGAGCACGATCAATACAATAAACATAAAGGACCTTGAGATACATCTGGACAATTTCCGCGTTTGTAAACCGAATAGACATGGCAATATCCTGAATTTAAATAAACCATAAAAATATCAAAGCGTGTACTGTTTGAGCAAGAATGTGATACTTCCATTGCCCTTTCTATGTTGTGTTCCCAATAATAACTCACTTGTAACAGAATTTTATCAGTAAAGAAAATGAAGTGAAACTAAGTAAATGATGACTAGATTGCGGGAAATACCTATTTGCCTCTAATTTAACTTGTATACATATGATAGTTGCATACATACGCATACCTAAATGATTTAAGGTATATACAGGGTGTCCCTAAATGAAATATAATAATTTATACCATACAATATTAAGACTTTTTTTCTAATAAACTTACGTCCACAAATTGGCAGAATGAGAAAAGATGTTGAAAATTATTTTATTATCAAATTTCTTTTCAATACTTCGAAAATCGCTGTTCTTGGTACTATTACTAGTGACCATATAATATGGTGAAAGTTTTTTAAATTTATGTTAAGCGACTTACTAAATTATAAATCAATAAGTAGTACACATGCAACATTGTATGTATGCAGATGACGTAGTAATGATAGCGAAAGAAGATAGAGCGTTGGTGCAAACAGTATTAATATGGAAGAAAGAGTTAGAGAAAATTGGACTAGTAATATACATAAGTAAAAGTAAGATAATGAAGATAGACAAAGAACAGACATAGATGGAAGAAATACGGATTAACGACGAGGTAATCGAATAAGTACAAAATTATACTTACCTTGCATGAAAAAGTAGACGGGCATGTAGAAAACAGGATTAACAGAACAAACCAGTTCTATTACACAATAATAGGTAATAGGTAAGCGAGAAATAAGTAATCAAACCAAAACGAAAATTTACCACACTCATGTTGATTTACGGAGCAGAGATTTGGACGTTAGTAGACAAACATATATCGATGATTACAAGAGAGATGGAATATTTACATAAAGTAACGGGATATACAAGACGCGGTAGAATTAGAATTGGGGTCATTAAAGATCAACTAGAGCCGCAGCCGATATTTGGAATGATAGAACAGCAACAATTAAAGTGGTACGGACATTTATGCAGGATGGAAGAGCAAAGAAGAAGGTGTAGAAGACCGCGCGAAAGACCGGGAAAGAGATGAGAAGGAAACATACAACAAACACTTAGAAAAAGAGGGAAGACACTACTTGAAGTATGATGCCTAACAAGAGACAGGAAAATGTACATACAGTGGATAGAAGACCCGACGCCCTAAGGGCATGAAAGGATGGCTAAAGAAGAAGAAGACTTACTAAATTCCAAATTGACTATATATTTGAGTTTCGCATTTGATTTACGGAAAAAAGTGCATGTGAATTTGTTTGGTACACTTCTCTGTTTATATACAACCAAAATAGATGAAAACATAAGCTACTCAGCTGTTCACAGCACATTACTTTAGTAATTGTCTTTCCAATTATGAAAATTTGAAAAAAGCACTAAGTAATGTGTATAAATTTCACCTTTTCATCAAAATTTGACGAAAAACTAGCATTTTCTTTAATTTTTCTGCTGCGAAATCCATAAAGAATTTGGTATACACTATGATGGTAGTATTCGAAACGCATAGTAGGTAGTTACTGTAAAAAAGAAGGAATTATGGTAAGTTGTAAAAATACTGTATACAATCTGTATCGTATTATCTTATACTCTACATTTATAGTTTATAAAAACTTGGTTAACAATGGAAATCTGATCCTAGATCGTATATAAATGCGGCGAATTGTTACTAAAGTGACTGAACTGATAACCATATTCAGAACTTTTACTTATTTGTTTATATCTCTGTCGTGTGAATATCTAAACGCGTATGATTAAAATTATATATAATACAGTTTATTGTTATTTACTTAAACTATTAGATTACTCTACAGTAAATTAATTATAGAAAGTACTATACCATGTCTACCTTGGTTATATAATCAAAACCGGAGAAGGAAGTCAAACCCCTGAAATAGAACGCAGGATTTAACTATCATGGGCAGTTTTGGGAAACTCAGTTTCACACTGAAAGACAAAAACATACCGATGATTTTAAAGCGTAAAACACAGAACAGCTGCATATTATTGGTAACTACATACGGCCTAGGAACCATGTCTATAACGAAAAAGTCGATAGAATAGCTGAAAGTCGCTGAAGTAGCCATGGAGAGGGCCATGATGTGAATCACCCTAATAGACACAATACGAAACACTGAAATCCGAAACAGAATTAAAATAACTAGTGTAATGGAACGCATTGCAAGTCTCAAGTAGAAATGAGTTGGACACCTAGCAAAATATCACACAGAGAATTAATACATTACCTATAACTTCAATGAAATCCTACATATAAAAATGTACTAAGCGATAGGTGCCAATCTTTCGCTAAAAAGATTTTTTTAAATATTTAACAGCGAGCTTTGCAAATATTAACGCTAGTAAATATCAGTTTTTGTTACCTTCTTCTTCTTCTTCTTTCTATAATTGGGCCTTTAGCCGGTTTTTTTTCAGATGAACTTACATTTTCTCGCTCCATTTTGTTCTGGACTGCCATATGGGCCATAGTTCTTCTCCCTGTCGGTCTGTTGTCGCTTACCATTTTCACCAACCTTGCTCTCGTCCATTCTATCCACATAACTATTCCATTCCCTCCTTCTGTTAACTATACATCCATCGATGTAATCTACATGACAGGTTCCTATTATATTTGCACTCGTCACTCGGTCTCGTCTTGTTGCGCCCTGTATCCTTCTTCTTCTGTTGTTTCGGCTTGTTGTCTGCTTTTTTGGTGTTTTGTCTTGTTTCTGATGTGTAAGCTATTATCCGTCTAATTACACCTTTACACATGTCATACTTGTTTTTGTCGCTACTTATAGGTATTTGTTATTCCATGTAGAACTGTTCAGGCAGCCTGCTGTTCGGTTTGCTCTATTCATTTGATGTGTAATTTCTTTATTTAAGTTGACATTACTTGTCAATGTTGTTCCAAGGTATTGTATTTCCATAAGCTGTTCTATGAAGTGTTCATCTACTACTTACATCATAAAGGTTCCCAAGATATTATATGAAAATATATAACTGCATATACACATATTGTATTTGTTATCATTATCATTAGCTTAAGGCAATACGTACACTCATAAAGTGTGTAGATATTACACAGTAGATATAAAAGTATACACACATCGTATTAGATAAAAAGTACTTATTAAAACAATTATGGCATATTAATATGTCCAAACTATTAAAATATTAACAGTATTTAATCCATCAACTATAGTTGTTAAACAGGTCAACATGTAAATGTTTATAACTGTATATTAAGGTTTTGTAACCATTGCATAGCTTCTGGTGAAACTGCAATGAAATCCCATGGAATCCTTCATACGCTATAAGAGGACGCTCACTCAAAATATGATTGCAGCAGAGTTTGATTTTCTGATGGACATTCACAATCTGGCGTGTTCGCATGGCCCATTTATGGGGGGAATAATTGCAACGACCGTGGCCAGTTCGCACTCTGTTAAGGGAGACCCAGATGTAGTGGGGAAGCTCAAGATCAGCTCGATGAGGCTCTCTTTGAAAAGAGACTTCCATTCATCAGAGGATTTGCTATTCCATTGCCGCTGCCAGCTATCTGTATCTCTGTAACCGTCAGAGATAAGTGCTTATGCATGCTCTACTGGCAGGCATCACGATTTTAAGCAGTCCAATCTGATTGTCACGTCTTGGTGTATCGGAAGAGCAGGACTTTGTGACATTTTGTTGTATTTCTTAAGTGGGTTCATGTTTGCCTTTTGCCCTAGGTGCAGCTGAGAGCCCACATAAACCTGTTGTTCTGATAGCGCCATTGTGACCGTGTGGTTAACAACAGTGTGTACGTCAAAACAGTACTCTTCTGTGGAGTAAACTAACTTTAAGGCATCTGTAGGCAAAACGGAGGCTGTTACACCCCATATGAATCTAGCAAGCTTGACTAAAGTATTGTTTCTTGCGCTGAGCTTGGAAGCGACATTAGTCAGGTGTTTGTTATACGGCAAGGTCCTAAACCACGAGGTACATGGGGTTAAAGTTGAACGGAAGAATGAATACATACAGATTTAAAGACGACATGAAGATATTTAGGCGGGTTTGAGCCATGTTCTTATTCAGGTGGAAATTGCAGCATTCTGTTTTTGTCGCGCTTGGGATAAATCTCCATTTGTTGCCAATATTTAATGGATACTTGAGCTTCAAAAATGCATGTTTTCCCGTTTTATGCTTCACATTTTCCCGCACCGTATTGATGCCTAATCTCCTTTTGAAACGTATTATTAGCTCAGGACCACAACAGTGAATATATTATGAATAATTTTACAAGAGTACGCGAGATAAATTGGGTGTAATACCTAATCACGTTTGACGGAGGCATAACTAAGGTAGCCGTTACGATATTATACAACTTTTGCATAAAAACCTAACTTTACTGTGTGAAATTAGGAAAGTAATGCGGGAATCGGAATAATTACTTAAACTTGTAACAAAATTACGTTTAAAAATTTTCAAAGGCAATAAAAATGTCAGCAATAATTTGTTGCAAGGCTTCGCGTGTTGCCCGAACAAACTAACTTTTATGTCTTTATGGCTCTCTACAATTGCAAATGGAACAATTCAAATCGAAACTGCCCAATGCCTTAAAACTGTGAAAATATGTTCTGTAGGTTGAAGCTAGATGACGCTCAAAACCTGTTACTGCCCTAAAATTTTTATTGAAGCATTAAAAATAACGTTAAAATAATACGGAACAGTATGGATTTGCTGCAGGACGATTAAATGAAAATTGTAGTCGTCCATAATGCAGTATCTTGACGAGCAATGCATCTGTAATAAAGCTCGGGAACATTCAGCAGATGTGGTGGAATAATAAGTTTATAGTTTCAGCTTTAAAGGATAAGCGTTTAAATTATTGTTTGCGTTGACACTTTATGTACGTTCCCTGCATAACCCAGTCGGTCTCTGCAACCTAGAAATGTGTTAAAATATCCCTATTCTGTTTTCTAAAATATCCTTTCCTTTAATTATTTATATACTCGCAGTGTTCTGTGTATCCAATCTTACGGTTTCTCTTTAGAGGGTGGAAGCACACTCGTAAGCATATTAATTTGCATTATATATTTTCTAGCGAAGCAGAATTGTAAAAGCACGTACTTACTTGAAGAGGCAGACTTTTGTAATTAAAGCTACAGAATACATGCATGTAGCTAGGAGTGCTAAAAGCATGCATTATTCTGAACAAAAAATTGTGTGGAAGTTTCCAAAGACCTTGTGTGGATTAGATAATCTTCAGAATGTTGCAATCTGTTAGTGTAAAGTATGTACATTTGAATAGTCAACTAGCAAGTCACCTATTTTACAGTTACATCCTTCCATCCAAATATTTATATTCGCGTAAAATCGTAATTGATAAGGAGCCTTTTGTC
Organism: Limonius californicus; assembly: GCA_014611495.1. NCBI lineage: Eukaryota > Metazoa > Arthropoda > Insecta > Coleoptera > Elateridae > Limonius > Limonius californicus. Next base: position 64,180 of record JABXWE010001376.1, on the reverse strand, counting down.
CTTATCGCCGGGATCGCCAGTGAAACAACTACCCTTATATAAAATGATTGGTTTATTTAATTACGTAGCTCTACAAGATTATTATAGCTTATCCTAAAATATTATACTAAAACTACTTCAGTAATACACCCAGGTATAAGGCTATTGCTGAGTTGGAATATTCTCTTTTGGCAATCAATCGCTAGTAACTCCAACTATACACCCACTGTTACTACCCCCTCAACTCTCCAGTTGCCTTTTTATGATTTCGCTTTTGCACCCATAAGCGATGACCTGGATATTACTTAATTTCCCTTATCAAGCGTATTACTTATTTCACATTGCCTAATTTAATATTCCAATGTGCTTTAATTTTGCCGAATTAAAATGACCTCATTGCTTGCAACATAAATGTGTATGCAATTGAAATCACATTACAACAACTATGAAGTAATAATAATTTAATTTAGAATTCTGGATATTGGGTTCGTAACATTACTCCCCCTTTTGGCAAAGGTCGACCCGACGTTTAACACGCTTGAGCCGGTTTACACTTAAAAACTAAATTAAACACATTAAAAAAATAGGTAACTACATTTTGCAGTTCAATACCACACAAAATAAACTCATAATGAGGCCTAAAATCACACAACAACAACAGCAACAAATATTGCTACTCAGAATCATCTTAAACGAAAATATAATAGTTTGCCGTATTGCTCGAAACCAATTTATTTGAAAATGTATTAACAATTGTTTAGTAATATTGGACGTTAATATGTTAATGTACATGTCTTAATAGCTTAGCAAGAATACCTATGGAGTACTTTTTTGTTTCTATATTTTGCAATGGAGCATGACTAAAAAGCTGCTTTATTTTATTAGGAGTTAATTATTTCTATTTATAATATTAATCCTTCCAGTTTTTACCGAACAGTAAATTAGCAAAATGATTCGCATAGAACAATGGAAAGTTATTTGACTCTTTTCCTGCTCTTTTATGCATAGATATCAATTATTACTTTGAATATGTAATGGTAAACGTATAACTTACCATTTCTTCAATTATGTATTTTATTTTATGAGAATATTAAGGCCTAAGTAAAGTACAGGAAAGAAAATTATGACAGAACTGTGTAAAATCGATGGTTCAGAAACAACAATAATGGGAGAAATGTTAGGGACACTAAAGCTATACTATACCAACATCTTCACGTCCGGTAGGAAGAACATGTACCAAAATAAAACTATAAATGCGAATGAAATCAGGATGATTCTTAATGCTGTCTCAGAAGGAATCCCCGACATTATACTATAAGAACTTGAAATTGCATTGAAATGGGTAATGGTTGATCCCCAGATGCAGATGGCGTCACCATTAAAACAATAAAATATGGAGCAAAGAGATCGAAAGGGGAAATCGTTGATCTCCTAAACAAATGCATAGATGAAGGGCAAATTCCCCGACATTAACATAATGCAATAATTACATTACTATTTAAGAAAAGGTGATACCAGAAAGATCGAAAACTACAGGCCTGTTAGCCTTTTGTCGGACATGCACAAGCTGCTAACGAAAATTTTAACCAACTGATTAACATCTACATTTGATCGATATCAGCAAATCAAGCAAGCAAGGTTTAGAAGAGGATACCCAACCCGTGATCAGCTACAAACTTTGAAAATTGTCATTGTGAAATGTAATGAATATAACTTACCTTTAACACTTGCCTTTGTAGATTATGAAAAGACATTTGACACAGTCAAACTACAGTCGAATAGGTTCACGTAATATACAATAGTCCCACGTCATCCAGAAAAATAGACGATGATATGTCAGATTCAGAATAAAAATAGGTGTTAGACAAGCTTGATTTTAGAGAATATTTTCAAAAAACTAAAATGGCCATTACACATAGGAATCAATGTAAATGAAAATCATTACAAATAGAGAACCAAGCGGTAAAAATAGAAAGACGAATCAGACTTGGTTGGATAGCTCTAAGAAAGTATACTGCGTTCACAAGGAATCAGAAACCAAACAAATTCATTATGTACGCGTTCGGATGCTAACCTACGGCTTTAAGACTATTACCTTTGGACGAAAAACGGTTGGCATAGTACGAATAGCCCAAAATGGAACGGAATATGCTGCACATAAGACGAACTGACCGAAAACCCAATGAATGGATAAGGCAACAGACTAGCGTGGGCGACGTAGTAAGAATAACAGTACAACAGAAGTGGCAATTTGCAGGACACATAAGGAGGACTGTAAATGACAGGTGAACGAGAAGGGTTCTACCATGGAGACCACCGCTAGGGCGAAGAAGCACTGGCAGACCACCTCTAAGGTAGGCTGATGATATAAAGCGAACTGTTATGGTAGCGAGACGTAAGCAACAGGGAAAAATGGAGAAAGAGGAGATCTATGTCCAACAATGGATGAACAAGGGTTTAGAAAAAATAAGAACAAAATTGATTTTACATATTTTACCAGATTCACATTCTAGCTCATTAGAAATTATATTGATGTAGTATTCGCAATAACATCTAATTCATTTTTAAAAAACTAAACAAACTGTATGATCCTATTGCCTTACATTAAATAAAAACACATTTATACAAACTACATAGAAACTTCAAATTAAATGAGAAAAGAGACTGTTCGTACAGAACCTTTTCGCCTTGCTTACTTTTTCAATATATTAGTCTTTCTTCGGTATAGTAGTTTCCGAATCTTCTTTATATTCAACAGATACTTGTAAAATATGATCATAGATGATTGTGGAATTAGTTGAGCGTAATTGTACATATGTCAAATATTCTATTACCAATACACAATCAAAGAAACTTTTTTCGGTGCAGGCAACTTTTCTGAAATGGACTGTAAAATTCCGCTCCACTAACTACCACGTTCTAATATTTCCTGAGCAGTATTATTGTTTAGTATTATTCTGAATGTATCTTCCTAGAACTAACTACCTATTACATACGTTTTGGGATATGTTTCTCTAACAAATTTTCAATTCTACCACAACAAGGCGTAAGACCTGAGTGGTGCGCTTCAAATTAATTTGAAATAAAATACCATTATAAGATTTTTTAGTGTTAATTACCTAACTGTCGTTATTTCATTAGCAAATAAATGTACTGCGTTAAGAAGTACGTTATATGTTTTATAAATATTCGTAACCCATGTTCATTGTTTTCTATTAAGATTAGGTTGAAGTGCTTCCACGACTGGTTTTTTAAAGATCGCCAGTCTGGATAAATTGGATACGCAATAATTCAAGGAAAGGTTGAAAATTAATTTGGTTAATTACATCTAAAACTGTACTGCTACGATACATTAAATACATAGAAATATCTATCCCCTGTGATGGACACGTTCAGGTAACGAGAAAGTCGAGACACGTGGAAATGTGATGTAATTAATATATAGATTGCTTTATAAACTATCTCAGGCAGAGTTATAAAAACTTTCTTTGTTAGTTTTTATATAATAAATTTACAGTTGCTATTTGTACGCGACTAACCTACAATTTTAATCTGAGTTTTTTAAAGCTAAGTACTTATCTAAGATTTCCCCGTTGCTGTTTCTTAGTTCCTAAAATGTAAACTAGCTTGATGTGTTACGCAGAGAATCACTATGCTCTGCTTTAGCACTGTATCGCTACACTACACAAAGTCAGAACGGGTTTTACCATTACGTCTGTATTGGTGTGGGCATGGAGTCTTTCCTCGTATTTTTCTCCAACATTTTTGATTTCTTCCCGGTTGAAGTCTTCAGATCCCTGTGCAGGTGAACATTCCGATAGTACCATGGACCATCAGCAATGTCTTGGAGGACTTTAATTTGATAGATCTGGATCTTATCTATTTTGCTTTTGGTTGTACAGTTCAGAGCTGAATCCCACAGGACGAGATTGGTTTTAGGATTTGTTGTTTATGCAAGAGTAACTTATTATGCTCCGCCAGTACATTTTTTGTTCTTGAGATCAAGTTTTTTCCATTTCTTCTTTATGTATTCTTTCCATCAAAGACGGATATCAAGGTTCATTCCCAGGTATTTTGCTGTGTTGCAATGTGGGATGTTTGTATTGTTTATTGTTATCGGGAACTGCTATCAGCTGTTTCTTGGTTGTCGTTACTTAGTGCCAATATGGCTGTATCATCAACAAATGTAGCAACTATGACGTTTTGAGTCTGTGGGACGTAGCTAGTAAACAGCAAATATAGAATGAGTCCCAAGACGCTGCCTTGGGGTACATCTGCATTTATATCTCTCATGCTCGAGTATTCTTCTTTTTTCTTACGAAACATTCATTGGCAGCATGCTCTTTAGTTGATAAATTAACCGTTTGTGCCAGATTTTATCAAAAGACTTTGCTACGTCTAGAATATGGCTGAACAGATTTTCTTGTCCGTTTTTCAGTGTATTTAATCGATCGTCGACTGTTTGTTCCTAAAGCCAAACTGGTAAACAGGGATTAAGTTCTTGCTTTCAATAATTGGATTCGTTGGAAGGTTTCCCCGGTTTAGCAACCAAGAGTACCTCAACCATTTTCCAGACCACAGTTTCCAAGTGGAATACTGCATTTATCAGGTAAGTAAGTTTTTCCAATGCTTTCCTAGATAGCTTCTTAAGTACTTCTCTGGTTATAAGATCATATCCTGCAGCTTCTTTCGAACTGATAGGTATTCTTTCGAATTTCTTCTGCAACCTCTTCTGGAGTTACCAAGTCAATGTTTATTTCTTCGCCTTCATGCTGTGGCAGTTCTTGCACAAATTGACTTTTATTTGGGTGGAATGTTTGTCCTAGATGGCTTGCAAGCATTTCTGCTTTTGGCGATTATTTTTTGACCAGCTTCCGCCTGGATATCTGATTGATGGACTATGCGTGCATGGTCGTTTCAATGTTTTAGTGGCCGTCCAAAAGAGTAATCTGTTGCTTTATCATCCGTTAGCGCTATCAAATATTTAGTTATAGATTCATTTTTAGTTCTCAACTGGACTTTTTAGTTTTTAAAGTGCACTATTTAATCTATTTTTGTTGTCTGGTGCTCTTATTCTTTGTCACTGTTTTCTCAGTTACCTTTTCTGGCTACTAATTTTCGAATTTCCATAGAGTAGTTGTTACCAACCGTTAATCTATTTATTTCAGGAGTATTTTTCCAAACAGCCTATTGTATCTTTGTTTCAAACTTTCAGACTTCTTGATTTAGTTGGTCTTTTTTCTTCAGACAAACATTCAGCTGTATAGTATTAGACAAGCCTTCTTGGAATCCCTCCCAGTCAGTCTTCCTATTCACTAGTGTTAGATTATGTTCTTTCTGATAATGGTTTTACTGAAAGCCAGGATTGCTGGAGAGTGGTCAGGATCTAGATCAAAATTCTCTTGAACTGCCATGTAGTTTGAAAAGATTTTTCTTGTGACAAAGAAATCCAACATATCAAGGATCTTCTTTCGATCGAAGGGCCAGTACGTGAGTTTTCCTATTTGATTGGTAACAAGGTGCAGCTGCTTTATGTAGCTCCTTTCACTTGGTTGTGGATAGCCTAGATCCCCATAAGGTGTTCTTGGCATCTTAAAATCACCGAAAATTATAAATGTATGACCTAGATGGCTTAGAACATTAAGATATCCCTTTTTTTTCTGATTATGTCTCTCCCAGTATTGATCGTTATTGCTGTTACCCCGTTATCATTTAGTTTCTTCCATATCTAACTGTTTGTAATGAGAGATACTATTTTTGACTATTATGGCACTACCTCCTCTTCCTGCGTTTAATGGGTGGATAGGTGACAAAACTTATATACTCTTTATAAAGAGTAATATGTGGAAAATATTCTGTTACAATATACAATCAAAGAATTTTTTCAGTTCAGTCAACTTGAACCATAAAGTCAACAAGATTACGCAAATATATAACTAATAATTTTTCAGAAACTGCAATATGTTTCAATTGTGACTTATTCAAAAATTTTTACTGATTAACTTGTTCTTTGAAAGATTTTGGACAATCTGCAGCGACGTTAGGTGTCAATTGCATACCTATTACTTAGTCAAAGATTCTCTTTCAGAGTTGGCGGACTTGAAATTTCAGTTCAAACTCTTACGACTTTCTTTGTAATTTTTTTGGAAACGAAATATGTGCCTTTTAGAGTTTCACAACTTAAGTTCAAATGTAAGAACACTCCAATCTCCTTCATAGGATGCAGCATTTCGATAAGTAAATAAAGAAAACTTCTAAGTTATTTTCACGCTGAAAACCTGCTAACCTGTTTTTTCTCTTAAAGTTGATTTAGCATGTCCCTGAAAGTATTGGCTACGATTAACACAACAATTTAAATTAAGCCGATAGAAGCTTGTATTTGCATTGATGAAACGCCTGGTAATCCTCATTCCAATACAGACTTCTGTATTTCTAACAATAATATTTAGACGGCTCATTCATATCAAGCTCTACTACTTTGTTTTCGTTTGCTATTGCATTCTTTCAGCTACAATGTTTACTGACTGCGGACAATGATATAATTTAATGTGAAAAATACCTAGGTTTACATTAACAGCTGCACTTAGAATTTACGACATAATAAAATTCTAGAATTTCATAGCTCTATTCAGATTATAAGCAAAACCCATTTCCTGCAAATGACATATATTAGTTCAAAAAGTTATCCTTATAGTCTGCCATTATGTTTTATATTATTGCATTTACGCAGGTTAACAGACATGCTGTTGCTAATGAAAATTTAGAAATATAGACATACTGATTTCTTTCGTATTTTTATATGAACTGCCAAAATAATGCGTTTAACGGTTCAAATATTTACTGTGTATCTTAAACAGTGTCTAACTTAATTATGTTTACATCCTACTCGAACTTAATGTAAGCATTAGCCGGAAACTACACTCTGGCCTTAGCCGTCTTGCGCAAATGAATTTCATCTGTGTTTGATAATGCATTTATTAGCTAATTAATTCGGACAGTGAAAATAGAATCATTCCAATGTATAATTGTTTGAAACCGTGGGCTACGTTATATTTATTTATCGACTTTTTTACAATTTAGAATAAGAAGCTGCATTTCAATGCACAAGAAGGTGATTTAAACATACCTTCCTTAATAGGGTAACAAAACTAAATTTGGACAAATTTTTGAGGGGTTACAAATCATGGTTCAGGTAAATAATCTTATAAGGAACAACCTTCTTCTATAAATTTGATTGTAATATTTTCTTATAGTTATTATTGTTTAGTATTATTATGTATGGATCTTTCCTCGGGCTAACTACCTGTTACACGATTTTTAGATATGTTGTGTAAGAAGTATTGAACTCTGCTACAACAAAGATATTGGTGCGATTGGTGCTGCTCAATTAAATTTTAATTAAAATGTCATATGGTAAATATCTTGTTAATTAACCCACTGTTATTGTTGCAATAGTAAATAAATGCTATGCGGTGAGAAGTAGGTACGCTATGTACTCTATTTACACACATGTTTATCATTTTCCATTAGAATTTGGTTCAAGCACTGATGCTTCCACGACTGGTTTTTAAAAATGCAATGAACTTGCTTAATTAAATCTGAAACAGTACTGGAGCGATACATACAAATATACGGGAATATTTACCGCACGTAATGGATACTTTGCGGCAACAAAAAGTTGAGACAGGTGGGCGTAGTATGTAATTAATACATACAGTAATGTGGAAGTTAGTATGTAAGTAAATCCCAAATTACAAAAGTTCCTTAAAGCATAAATGAGAAAGTCATTGGAAAAGTAAGGTCAAATGGGCAAATTTCAGAAGAGTTTGAAATGCCACTAGTATGTGTGACATACATAAACTATGTGTGGTGGTAGCTCAATTGGTAGAGCGCTCGCTTTCTGAGCAAAGCGTCGGCTCTGGCTTGGGTTCGAAACCTAAGCAATACCATGCAGATTTATAAAAATCTTGTCTGCTACCCACCACACACAATTTCTCAATCCGGCTTGTAACCGTAGGTTCATAATAATAAAAACCGTCTCTGGAGTTTCTGTCGTTCGGATTCGACGTTAAACTGTAGGTCCCAGTGTTTTGATCTTAGTGTTGAGGAGAAACACGTGGTAGAAAAGAGGTCGATGTTCAGCAGTGGGACAAAGAGGCTGTCAAAAATGAAAAACAAAAACAAAAAATAGTCACATAGGATACCATAATACCCAGTGACAGCACGAGATCTGATATATGCCGACGATATTCTACTAATGGAAAGTAATAAAAACCAACTACATAGAAACATAAATGTATGGAAAAGGTACCTAGAGAAAAACGGTATGACCATCAACACCGGCATAGGCAAGATAATCTATGTCGCTACAGAGGAGAATGCGGAAAAAATAGACATACGAATAGCTGGACAACAACTAGAAAATGTACACGCATGCGAATATCTGGGTGCACTGATTAGTAACGATGGAAGAATAGATCAAGAAATCAAGAACAAAATAAACGGAGGAAATCGAAAATACTATCAAATAAATAGCACCCTGATAGATAAAAAAGAACTTAATACAAAAGTAAAAATGTGTTTATATAAAACCATACACGTCCCAACGAAGTTGTTATATGCTGAAATATGGACACTAGTGAACTAACAGAAATCTATGATAACAGCTGCAGAAACGCGCGTAAATTGTAATACAGGGAGGGCTGAAGTGCGAAAAAGAGTGTACGGAAGGAATTAGAAGTTACACCAATGGTAGAGGAAATTAAAGTAAAACAATTCCAGTGACATTTGATGTTCATGAACAACGAACGATGTCCGAGGATTTTGAAGATGAGATGTGAAGGAAAAAGACCTAGAGGAAAACCCAGAATTATATGGGAAGCTAATATTCAAGAAACAGCCAGAGAAAGAAGAGAGGTCATAGCACAAATACGGATAGTTAGAAATACAAAGAAACATAAACAGTGGCTCAAATCTCCAACGCCGAGTTATAACGGGAGAAGAGAAAAAAAAAGAAGAGAAGAGTAAGCTAAGTAAGAGGAGTTATAACGATTAATATGAAAGATTGGAAACCGTTTTGAAACCAACAGACATGATATACAGTGAGAGTGTAAAGTCTGGAACTATCGAAATAAATCTTTTATTTACTGTATTGAGAAATTTTCGAGATAGTTGCTTTTAAAGTTTTTAAACACAAATCAAATAACAATCAAGAATTCCAAGTTTTAATTAAAAAAATCATGTAGCCATGTAACAGTTGACTTCTTCCCTTGACAATTGCGTTCCTCATAGTTTGGTTATCTGTTTCTATTGTGTACAAAACCACTACGTAATTCAGTAAATAATGGTGCGATATTTAACAGAATAAGAGCGAATTGAAGTTTTAGTATTGAGGGGATGTGGCGACCGTACTAGAACACAACAGAGGTTTGTGACCTATTCAATAACAGGTATCCTGATAGAGAACCTATCACAGGCCGACAGTTTCCAAAACAGAGAAAAAGTATTCTGAACTTGGATATGTGACAGAGCGCCGTAAGGGTGGCCGCCCAAAAACCGATGAAGGTACTAAGCTAGATATTTTATTATCTCTACAAGAAAATTTAATAATGACATTTCCCAATGGTTAGTTTTGAAGATTTCCGAAATTCATAAATGGCATCCCGATACAGTTCAATTAGTGCAAAAGCGTAACGAAGATGATCCTGATCACAGAATAGAGTTCTGTGAGGTAATGATGGTGTGATGTAACATTGACGACGACTTTTCAATCGCATCATTTTTTCCGATGAAGCAACCTTTCTTCTTAATGGTACAGTGGATCGTCAGAAAATCCGCACTGAATGAACGAGATGTACACGCAGTTTCCACAAAAAGTCAACGTTTGGGCGGAAATTGTAGGGACAGAATTCTAGGACCATTTTTTTATCGAAGGTTGATTGACAAATGTCAAGTATTTGCATTTCTTAAGAAACTATTTCATTCCTGTTCTTACGGTACTTTATCCGAATAATGAAGATCCAGACCTACCAAGCGGTACGTTATGGTTTCAACAAGATACTGCCCCGGCACACTTTGCAGTTGGTGTTAGGAATTATTTACATGAAATGTTTCCTTGTAAATGGATAGGCAGAAAGAGAGCTGTTGAGTGGTCTCCCCGATCACCCGACCTAACTCCGATGGATTTTTTTCTGATGGGGCTATCTAAAAAGTAAGGTGTACATAAGCCGCCACAGACAGTAGAAAAGCTAAAGCTAAGAATTCGCACAGAAATAAGATTAATTCCACCAGAAACTTTGCGTAAAGCTCGTGAAGAATTTTTATACAAACTTGGGCACTACCTTGTCCAAGATGGTGGTTAGTTCGAACATTTAATTGAATTGTTTTTCTTTATTATGCTTCGGTTGTATATTTATTTATATATATTATTTACTAATCGAAGGTACTCATCATACAGTAAAAATGGAAGAAAAATGTGAGAAACAGGGGAAAGGGGAAAAAAGAAGGAGCACAGTAGGAATAAATACCCGATCGAAACATATTATAGTAGGAAAGAATAACAAATGAAGAAATAATACGGATTTTGGAAAATCATAGTTATTATAAGTTCAAAAACCAGAGAAATGGACACACGTAGATGTAATGAAAGCAGAAGGTATAGCGAATAACATGGCAATTGAAGAAATGGGTAGATACAATTAGGTGTGAACTGTAAAAAAATAGGGAGTAGTAACAGTAGTAAAATACAGAGATAAATCTGAATACATAGCCGTACAGCTACAACTGGTCCCATATATGGGCCTAGATAACCCACAACAGTAAGTTATAATTTAGACAAATGTATGGAATACCATTATCCAAACCAAAATTACTTAATATATTTGTCATCTACGAATTACTATAAAACTGACACATGCCATGTTTTACCTAAAACTAGTAACAAGTTTACTACTTTTTTACAGTTGTTTACGCTACCATCAGTTGCATCATTTAGTCTTGTTACACGTAGGTACAGGTTTAGACATAATTTTGAAATTATGTATGGAATAAATTTACTGCAATTTCATCCCGAAATTCCCCACAACTTCAGTTCAAGTACTCCTTCTGAGATTATTGGACGAGCTACGACGTCAATAGCTTTATCTGGTTGAGAAAGCTACTTGAAAATTGATGCCCCGACATAACATATCAGTGTCTGGGTCGATACCTTCTCATATCCATTTGTCAGTTTCATTCTTGTCAAGAATTCAAAATAAAAGCACATATGAAGGTTTTCCAAACAAACGAACAAAAAAATTCAATATCCATTCAGTTGCCGTTATAAAAATATAAAAATTGTTGGTTCTGATTTCCCCACGTTATAATTATGTACTATGTAAAAGTGTTCGGCTATAGTTTAATTGAAAAGGTTGACAGCACTTTAATATGAAGTGCTACTCAATCTCACCTTGCGACTGCAATGCCAGTCAACCAACCAGTTTCTCTAAAACGTATATTACAAAAGTTGGCTGATAGGAGGGTCTGGGAAGCATACACCTGCATGTCGATATTTAAAATTAAAGTGCTTGAAGTTATACAAATTCTTATTACAAAGCTAAATATGAAGAATGCAAGAAGAAGTACCTTTCTTTTCTCGTAGAAATTTCAAGCTTGATTCTAACTCATAAATTACAAAACCCATAACGTAAACTACTGACCGTTATCTTAGGAGTTTTGCGACACATTAGCTCTAATTCACTTGTTACGAGTTTCGATGTTACCTGGAGTCACATTATAAATCACTATGTAGGTGCTAACCTAATAAATAACATTTTTGGAAACTAATTACTAGCAATTTATCACAAGTAGGTACAAGACGAAGGGTTAATGAACGGGTGAAATAAATTGATATTTTAAGCCAAGTTGAGAAAGAGGGAAAATGTTTTAGTATCTTGCAATATATTTGTGTCCAAATAACTAGATTTTTATAAGATTTTGGTGCTTTCACGAGAAAAGCTCTGCATTTGTTACTTTATGTACCTCGCACTTACATAGTATCTTGTGCACGGTATTTCGATTTTAGATTGAGTATTGTGCTTTTTAGACGATCACATAAATTTTAGTTGCCCAAGAGTTAATAACAGAACGGATTTAGACCGGATCGAGAGACAATAGCAGGAACGAAAGAACCCATGACAATAAAGAATTGGGCGAAACAAGGTGACACACTATCAGCAACATGTTTTAACTTGGCGAACATCAGAAGGGAAACGGAAAGTTGGAAAACCCACAGGAGGATGTAGCGCCGAAGAAAGTAAGTAATGAAGTAAAATATCATTCGTTTTTTTTAAATTGGATTTCTCTACTATGGGATTCCCTTAAAACGCGACAGTTGCCGAAAATCTGGCAAACCTGGAAAACCTGAAAACATCGACAGCTATTAACAGATGTTTGCGAGCAATGGTCAAATAATATAGCCAACGAAGAACTATGAAGAAGAGTAAACACATAGAGCTATTGGTAGAAGTCAGAAGTAGAAACTGGAACCAAATCAAAAATGGTTTAAGAAATGTACCAAAACTGTATTTGAAAGGTCTAAGGTAACTCGGGTAAGGGCTGTCCGATACAAAGAGAATCAACTAAAAGGACGTGATGACATCAAATACATTACAGTAAATCGAAAAAGATGACAGGCACAGGTAGAGGAGCTCATGCTCCAAACCGGGGGCTTGAGGATGACGTCTTTGGTCTACCGTTTGAGTATTACGGTTAATTTTTATGAGGGTTTAAACTTATGGCCTTATAATATTGTTACGAACCCAATTTCCAAAATTCTAAATTAAATTATTATTACTTCATAGCTGTTGTAATGTGATTTCAATTGCATACACATTTATGTTGCAAGCAATGAGGTCATTTTAACTCAGTAAAATTAAAGCACATTGGAATATTAAATTAGGCAATGTGAAATAAGTAATACGCTTGATAAGGGAAATTAAGTAATATCCAGGTCATCGCTTATGGGTGCAAAAGCGAATTTATAAAAAGGCAACTGGAGAGATGAGTGGGTACGATTTTAGGCGTAACATACGCCTAAAATCGTAACTGATAAGGAGCCTTTTGTCCTTATCGCCGAGATCGCCAGAGAAACAACTACCCTTATATAAAATGATTGGTTTATTTAATTACGTGTCTCTACAAGATTATTATAACTTGTCCTAAAATATTATACTAAAACTACTTACAGTAATACACCCAGGTATAAGGCCATTGCCGAGTTGGAATATTCTCTTTTGACAATCAATCGCTAGTAACTCCAACTATACACCCACTGTTACTACCCCTCAACTCTCCAGTTGCCTTTTTATAAATTCCCTTTTGCATCCATAAGCGATGACCTTGATATTACTTAATTTCCCTTATCAAGCGTATTACTTATTTCACATTGCCTAATTTAATATTCCAATGTGCTTTAATTTTGCTGAGTTAAAATGACCTCATTGCTTGCAACATAAATGGTATGCAATTGAAATCACATTACAACAGCTATGAAGTAATAATAATTTAATTTAGAATTTTGGAAATTGGGTTCGTAACAATATAATATAGAGTTTTTAACATTCTTCGCCCTTCTAGTTGAAATAATACAAATGGGTAATAGTATGTTAAGTGAATCATTAAGTTTCACAATTTGGACTAAGTGTTACATAATTTCCCCATTTTCAAGTGTTTTACAGTAGTTTAGGATTAAGTTGAAGGTGTAATTTTCAGGTTTCTCTGTAAAACATTAAAATTTGTAGAGAAAAATAAAAATGGAACAAAAACCGTGCATCAGTGATAATGTTACTTCAAACTGGACGAACTAATGAAGGACACGTTTTTCTGCTCCTTTAGCGACCGATTAGGGTTTTCTGACCGCGTTTCACCACTCGATTGCTGAGAAGTTTAAATATAAATGTGAGGATACGCCAAATTAACTAAGTTCTCAAGTCGTTTGTATGGAAAGCAAGTTCAAAGATTCTAAAGTTAGCTACACCAAGTTTGCTTCCTGTTTGTTCCAAAACACTTTTCGGCAACTTCTGAAAACGCTCAAGTTTATCTTAAAACGATTTGCTCTGATACTATGTGCTCAACTTCTATATATCTTACATAACTTAAAACAGCAGAAGGTTACTCACTGTACAATACAAACAGTGTTGTGGAAGAAAACAGACGTAAAATGTAGTAGTATATTGCAAAAAATAAGCCATAGGTAAATCCAAAGTCTAAAAACCATTCGCTGAAACAACTCCAGAATATTGTGATTCTATTATGGTAATCTGAAACAGCAAAATAAATAGGGACGACTCACTGAAGTTGTTTATAGATCGTGCATTCAATTGAATAAGGCCCCTTTTCACTATGAACTTCATACAATTTATCATTAATTTGTAGTTGCAAAATAATAATAACGAACATTTAGCTTCTCATGTTAATTAGTTTCCTTTCATACCTGTGATAATTTAATATAGGACCGGGAAGCATTCATCATATGAATGCGTTGGTGGACAGTTTGATGATGTAAATAAATAGCTCTTTTGTAAATGGTTGCTCTATACAAAATTTTTACATATACGACACACAAATATAGTCACGAAACATACAGAAATTATATTTGTTGTACATAACGAAAAAATCATACATAATGGCGGTTATCATTCAATACTTGATATATGCCATACTTTAACCACATTTTCGAAAATGGGGGTCAATATAAAAAAGTTAAATCTTCTAGCTCTGCCGTTAGCTTTAAATTACTGTATATTCAGATTAGATCGAATTCGGGTGCTTAAAAACCAGCCAAAATGCGTGGAATTGGTAGCTGTAGGAGCATGGTGAAAGGCTGAGCGACTCCACACTCTGGAAGCATTAACATGTTCTTCGAAAAGGTAATCTAAAATTCTGAAACCAATTTTTTTAAATTGATGTAAGCTTTAAGTTAATTTAATATCCCATGGGCAATACTATTATATATATAGTGTGCTAATATTTTCTAAAAATAAAATAATTGTAGAAATGGCGCTTTTTCAAATTTTTGTATTTATTATTACAATAGAACAGCAAGTGATTTTATTGAATGTTGTACAATGGTAAGACGTTAAAACATCTAGGAAATTATTTTTTAATGTAGTAAAGCCTTTTAGAAATTTTATATTTCTTGTCTCCACTTACATGCAAATAATAATTAAAATTCATTAAAATATTTGGCAGTAGAAAAGTTGGAACAGAAAACGGAAGTTTACTAACAGTTGTGGAATTGCACGATTGAAAGCGGTTTGCTTCCACATTTAGTATTAATTAACGAACTTGCTTTCAACCAAAATTGCTTATCCTCGTTTCGTCATAGTATGCACTCACTTTTACGGCAGTATGCACTTTTGCTCTTCCATACGCGTTTGTCGAACACTGCACAGTGTTCGAGAATGAAGTTTTATCTTAAATTTAAAAACAGATATTAGATAAGGTTTTTTAAGCCGTAAATGATGATATTTTAGAGAGTGTGCATTAGGATTTTACTCACATGCTTTCTTGTTGTAGCTTATATTTTGACATTACCATTAGCACAGAGAAAGTTTTGAAGAAAACCTTGTTATGAGATGTTCTGTTGAATTATGTATTTTGGGAGCTCCACAAACCCAGAAATCTGGATTTTTGAATGCATGTACCTCTGGATATCTCGATGCTGATGCTCATAAATTTTGAATTCCGGAACTGTATTATAAATTCTTCGCGAAAATAAGGTTTTTGGAACAGTCTGAAACTACAAGCAACCGTTTAATATGTTTTTTAAGAATTAAAAATTCCAATAATACCGATTATGTAATTCACATAAACTTTTAAGTACACTCTTCGAGGTAAGAGTGTAAAGAACCCAGGAGGACCATCCAACTGGTAGCCTGATCTGGTACACGGATGGTTCGAAAACCGAGACGGGTGCTGGCGCAGGAATATATGGGATAAAGTCAAGTGTGAAGTTCAGGTTCGCACTTGGCCTCAATATCCCAAACAGAGGTATATGTGTGCGCGAGAAAATAAAAGAAGGGTTTACAAATATAGGCGTATCTATATTCTATCCGACAACCGGGCGGTTCTAATAGTTATCGCTAGATCAAAAGCCTCATCTAGACTGGTCTGGGAATGTTTTGAAGAACTCAATGACCTAGCAGGGCAGAACACAATGAGACTGTTCTGGGTTTCAGGAAGGTACTGAAAAAGCCCATCGATTCGCAAGATAGGGGTCATATGGGCCCTACTACGGTGCGGATCCTGTCCTTGGAGTACCTAGGAACGTTATCTGCAGCTATGTAACTAAATAGATCAGCGAGTAACATAAAAGTGACTAAACCGACAAGCCAGAATTAAACCATAGCAAGATCATAACGGACCATGCACAAAGAGAGCCACAGAACTGCTTGCACTGCATTTAGCACAGGATCATCACGGGTTTCCTATCAGGACACATCACTGTAAAGGCACACCTATGGAGGATCAAGAAATTTAACAGAGACGTATGCAGATTCTCCTACAAGCAACCAGAAATGGCATTGCATATTCTGTGTAACTGCGATGCGCTGGCAAGAAAAAGACAACGCACTATCGGACTCCCTCAAGTAGAGGCGAAAGATTTCAACGTACATACAGTAGATCTGTATATTTTGATTCAGGGAACTAAGGTCACTAATTGGATGTGATAACTAATCAGGGTGACCGCAATAAGCCTCCGAGACCAACGGTAGACTGACACAGAGGAAAAAGTATAGTGATATACCTCGTGTGTATTAGAATTTTAATGTATATCAAAACTTTTAAATAAAGTTATTTCTAAATATTACAAATCTGTTTTGAAGAGAATTTTCTAAGTTAATAATTATTAATTTTTCCGGCAGTGAAGGGATAGAGATATTACAGACCTACAGTACATGTTATTGATTTAATTTTTAATTCTCGTGTTTCCGCATTTTTACTATTAATTTGGGATGTCATTAGTAGAAACGGGGACTTTTGAGTTATAGGTATTTTTTTTAATTAATCGTGGAGTTGCCGAAGCAATTTCATGATTCCCATCCCATCCCGCTTACCTCGGATCAGCGCACGTAGCACTATATATATGAGTCAAACATGTTCCACCCTTTAACCTTCGCCACAACTATGCTGCCTAGTCACTTCCGTTGCTACAAAATTAATAAAAAGTTAGAGCTACAGCGAGAGTCGAGCTCGGGTCGATCGGTTTATATAAAATTTAAAGTAACAGTAAATTTTTGAAACAGATCTGGAAACAGAAGCAGAGGTCAGACATGACTGTATGCATTTTTTTGCAAAATTTTAAATTAGGGACATACATTGCCACAAGGCATCTTCATTGAATTATGGTTTACCGAAGTCCATAATTTCTGGAAAATTTCAGGTGTCACGCTTTTTTATTAAAAATTAACTTCAGGTAATTATTATTACTTTGTTTGGTATATCTTCTGTACTTTTTTTCATTACATAAACGGGTACGTCAAATATCGAATGTCCAATGTGTCAAAAATTTAAAGTAAAGAAGTATTGTTATCTAAAAGCGAATATTAGGTGCTTCTAATGAAGCAATTAGTGTAAAAATAGATTTAAAAAAATATAAATATAAGTTCCGGCAAAGTATTTTGCATATTGTCAACTCTGTAAACATTAGTATATAATAAATAATCTCTTCGGGCTTAGACTGCGCCGTCGAAAGTTTGATTGATGCTGAAATTTCACTAACCGTTGCAGGTAGCATTATTAAAGCGCTATGATAGAACTACCTGCAACTGTTAGCGAAACGTCAAAATCAATCAATTCTACGACGATGATTTTTAAACCGGAAGAGATGACGTCAATAGACACAAAACCGCGTAAGTCTGGAACGTTATATTAGTATACAAAAATGTAAGTAATAACAACGGGAATATACTATTTCGAAATACAATCAATAGTTTAACAAAATAGTGATTTGACTCGTTCCACGAACTGTAATTCCGCAACAAAAGCTCTTTGAGGTCCATGTTTTTATAGGATTTTTATTGTTTCGATTAATGATGGGCACATCTCCAATGACATCATTCGAAATATTCGATTATGCATGTATCTCGAGATGCGGGTAATTAATTCGAATGATAAAAACTTCTGAAATACGGTCGTAGCGACGCGCGCAGCTCGACTGATATGATTCTAAATATTCGAATATATATATGCATCTCCAAGATACGAGTAATTCATTCAAATGATAAAAACTTCTCTATTACATTCGTTTAGTGGCGCGCGCATCTCGAATGAAACAATCCGAAATATTCGGTAATGCATGCATTACCACCGAGATGCTAATAATTCATAAGAATGATAAAACTTCTCGGATTACTTTAGTTGTGTTGTTCGGCTTGTAATCGAAATATCGTTTGTGTCGGTATATAATTTGACTAGTATTCGAAGAAATTTGTAATTCCAGAAGATACTAAAAGAGCAATTACAAACTAACATATATATTTCACTTCTCTTGTATGATGGGGTCGCATGTGCAACTGAGTTACATGAACAAGTTTTTATAATTTTGATCCGGCCAGACTTAAGTTTCAATTATTTATTTCTGCTTTTCCATACTTAAATTCAAGAATATTAATTGTAGAATGTTTTAGATTGATTATTATTCGATTTAATACCGTGAGTTCAAAAAGTAATTACATAACGGTTGGCCATGGAATAATAAAATAATGTCTAATGCAAGCTTTATATACCAATTGACGTTTAGGCACAGCCTTCTAGCCATCTAGCTCAAGCGCAAGTACCTAACCGCCAGTGTTATGTTAGGTTAAGTTGCATGGTAAATGTAAATAAATCAATTTTTGAAGAAATGAGTTCTATTATTTTAATTTAGAGGATAACAGTAACAACTAAATTACTGCACTATTAAACAAATCACAACAAGTAGGTAATCATTAAAATTGGAAATTATAAGGTACAGAAAAATAAATATAAACATCTAAAGAACTGTTCAAGATGACCATCGTTTTCCTGCAGACACAAATTTACTCGTCTTGTCATACTATTAAAAGCATTTATAAGAATTTGAGGAGTTGTATTGGCACACTGTTCCGTAATTCTGTTTTGCAGTTCTTCGATATTGTTAATAGGGGTCTTGCATACATTATTTTTCAGATAAGGGAATATAAAGAAATCTAAAATAGTTAAACCTGGTGAAAATTCTGGATTTGAACGTAAACTAATTATTCGATCGTCAAAAAATTCACGAAGATAATTGAGGGTCTCTTGAGGGGTGTAGGCCGTCGCGCCATCCTGTAAGAAGTAGTCTTGCTGGAGCTCATTCTCATGAAGCTGATTAATAAATTCACGTACAATATTCCGGTATCTCTGAGTAGTAACAGTTTCGTGGAAAAATATGGGTCCGATAATACGTCTTCGAGACACAGCAATCCAAACACCAACTTGTAACGCGTGCAGGGGAGAATCGCGAAAAGTATGCGGATTTGCAGCACTCCATAACCTCATATTTTGTGAGTTTATATACCCCGAAAGGGCGAGCCAGGCCTCGTCAGAAAAAAAAAAACGTTAAATTTAGCAATTCGTCGTTGTTCATTAAATTTTGTTGGAACCACTGACAACACAAAATTCTCCTATTGTGATCTGCTGGCAGCCACTCATGTAAAGCAAGAATTTTGTGCATTAAATCTTATTTGACAATAGTATGGCAAGTTCCTAGTGATAAACCAGTCTCTTGCGAAAGTGTACGTAGTAATGTAGTGGGTTGCTCGTTCAAACGTTGACGAACATCATCAACTGTATTTTGAGTACGAACTCTTGGCCTTCCAGTTCTATCTCTATAGTAATGCCCCCTGTATCTCGGAATACATCAACACATCTTCTAACTGTGCTGTAAAAATCTCCTTGAAGGACAGCAATATTTGGAAATTGTTGCCGAAATTCCTCTAAACATGGCACCGCACTGTAAATCCATTCGCCGTTCTCTCGAACACCATTTCGAAAATATGATTCAATCATAAATGTTTTGTGTTCTATTGTAAAAACCATTATAATTGTAACTTAATAGAATTTTCAATATAAACTTATGACAACAACAACAGTGATGACAGTTAATGAATTTTAAAGCTTGCTGTTGACATTACTTTATTTTCCATGGCCAACCCTTACGTAATTACTTTTTGAAATCACGTATATTATTGTTATAAACTAGAAAAACACATTAAATTATTTCCGCACTTTATGCCACTGTTTAAAAATATCAAGTAAATCATAATCAGCTACGTCCATTTGTAATATATCCGGCTTTTCATACTACATGTCTGTTTAAAAAATTTAGTGGCTAAATTGGTCGTCATGATAATGCTTATAAAAATATAAACTTTTAATCAGTAAATTATAATAAAATAATTAGAAATAGCGTTAATATTATACAATATAACACGGAAACCCATAGAACGGCATTTACAATCAGGTTCATCTTACAGTGCGGCGCAATTAAATAAATACAGATCAGAATTAATCGAAAACCGAAAAAACAATTTTAGACAAGAGCGGTAGGGCCAGGGACTCATCATTCGAAAGGAAAAATACCTTCCTGAAATGTGCGCGCATTTTGGATTCGAATGATTAAATCGAATATATATCTCGATTATCAAAATCATTCGAATACTAATCATTCAATTATTGAAATCATTCCATTATGCCCATCACTAGTTTTGATATTTCGAGCCAACATTGAGTAACCCGCGTACTTCTAAAGGAATGACTGGACAATAATTTACACGACAGCTTTATTATTAAATTGTGATTATTAGTTGAACTGATTTGGATGTCTCTTCATCACGTACTGATATAATAAAACTAGTGGAAATGCACCGGGTTCGTAAAAGGGGAAACTCCCACGTGGCAATATTTGAGCTGATGTATGAAGGCAGGGGAAGAAGACTCGTGATCAAAATAGAAATTGTCTTTCAATTGGCAAAGAACAAAAAACGCACGCACCCACCACGTCAGTGATTGAGATTCTAATAAAATAAGTCATCGCCAGTTTGCTTTGCGTAGTCGATCAATATGCAATTTCCAAAGTTGTTGTTTATTTTATATATTAAACTCAATAATTCAATTTGAGCGAAGAAACAACCCCAATCACGTATTACGACATAAAAATTGATTTATACGCACAACACATTCACCCATAATATAACCGATTAGAACCTCTGTTATTAAATCCAAGCTCCTCGAGGTTATAAATTTTACTCTATGAGTGAAAAACAAGGTGCATCATCTCAAATTTTCGAAGGAACTTCAATTTACTTGAATTCAAGATATATTGCATATAATTATTTCTTAAATATATTCATTTCAAATGGTTATTTTTACCTATCAAAACCATAAATGAAATTATTCGATGCGATATATCTAGATATTTTGAGATACTATGAATCGCAGTTTATTAACCTGTTGGATTAAAGAAGAAAGTTATTGGATATTTTATATATTCATCTTAATATTTATTTGCTGCAACACTTGTTTTCGTTCCATTACAAGGTTTAACACTTTGGTATCCAGTGCTTAAGCTATGAAACCACATTCTGAAATATTATTTTAAAGCATCGTGGTTTCCAAGCATTACCACACTTACTAAGATAGTGTATCTGAAGCCACCTATTGCCATAATATTTTGCTACTCGTTAAAAGTTCCATAAATCGCAGATTTTTGAAACAGATTGTTATAGTACTGAGATAGTGTCAAATTCGTATGCAAATTATTCTCAATTGTGTTATTTTGAAAATACAAGGAAATAATGATAAGTGCATCTTAACAAACTATCTCCAAAAATAATAGCGAATCAAATAAGTAGCAAGCTAGACGCGTACCAACCAGTAGAACAGGTTGGATTTCGTAAAGGATTCAGAACTAACGACCACCTGCAAAGCATAGAATAGGTAATAAAAAAAAATGTAACGAACATAACATACCACTAGTACTCGCCTTCCTAGATTACAAAATAGCATTCAATACTATAGAAATACCACATTCAGTACCATATACATTGTCTATGTAGCATCTCGGTGATGCATGCATAACCGAATATTTCGAATTCTTTCATTCGAGATGCGCACCCTAATGAACAAATGTAGTTCGAGATGTTTTATCATTCGAATGAATTACTCGCATCTCGGCGATGCATGCATAATCAAATATTTCGAATTAGTGCATTCGAGATGTGGACGTCGCTACATACATATTAGAGAAGTTTTTATCATTGGAATGAATTACTCGCATCTCGAGATATGTGCATAATCGGATATTTCGAATGATTTCATTCTTGATACGCCCATCACTAGTTCCAATGCACCAAAAAAGTACTTAAGAATCGCTGATATACCAGCAATCTTAATGTTCCAACTGGAAAATAAAAATAAACGACCAAAATCATGACAAACAGTGCAGTAAATAGATTTACAACAAACAAGGAGGAAATAGAGGTGGTTGAACAATACATATGCCCGGGGCACAATTTAAAAATAGCCAAGCAGCAGAAATAACAGCAGCCCAAAGAGCGATGGAAAGCAAATTCTGCGTATAGCTCTCCGGACAAGGAGGATAAGTGAATAGTTCCGGAATAAAACAGATGTCGAGGATGCAGTAAAGAGAACAGCCCAATTAAGATGGAGCTGAGCGGGACACATTACGAGAGGAACGGATGACAGACAGATAAACAACCCGGCTTTTACAGTAGAGACCAAGAACGAGCAAATAGCATGGGAAAACCTTTAGCTAGGTGGCTGTTGGTTGGCAGGAGGCAGAAGCGAATATTTGTGATTTGGCGCAAAATTACTGGGACTCATATAAGGTGTGCTTAAAGGCACATTGTGAGGTTTCGTGAGTTAGAACAAATCAAGACTGACGAGAAAATTTTTGGGAAACACCTTCCGATCAAAAAGAATCTGTGGATAAGGATAAAAATATTCCCACAATACAGTTTGCGCTTTATGATTTGTCCATAGATTTTAAAGTTGTTGAAAGTGAAGAATTATCTGGGACCAATACTCAGAGTGTGGTAGATGATGGCAGTGCGGAGAATGTGAGTGATAATTTTCACAGCGAGGATAATATATATTCCTTCGTCGGAAATCCAAAAACGTTCACCACTGACCTTTGCTAATATTATACAGGACACAATTTTCTAAACCAAGCTCAAGTTAAATTCTCGCAAGCATCTAGTTCAATGAACTTATCTAAGGAAGCTACTTATCCATTTCAACTGTTTTCCTGGTTATTTCTGCAGGAGTCAGTTTCTTATATAACGGAGCAGACCAGCTTGTATGCAGATCAAAAATACGAAAAAGGTCTGCGACTGAAAAAAAATCCAAGGTTCCGAAATTTCAAAAACCTCCAATAATGAAATATTGATCTATTTCGGAATAAATGCCTTAATGGAAATACAAAAATTACTAGCCGTTGAAGATTATTGGTCAGCAAATGAGGAAATTAAGGATTCATACATTTCAAGTTCCTATGTATTTTAGGAAATATTCACCTAAATGACAGCAGCAAAGAACCAAGGACGGCGATATAATAAATTGTATAAATTGAGATACTTCCTAGACAAGTTATCCGAAATTTACAATCCTAACGAGTGCCAATCTGTGAATGAATCGATGATAAAATTTAAATGCCGATTATGCATTCCCCAATTTATACCACAAATACGTGGATATAAAGTTTGGGTGTGTTCCTGAATTTCAGGTATATAGAGCAAAAGTGGAAGAAAATTCAAGATCCCCTATGGTAAAGAACCTAACCAAATATTAAGTGGGGAGGCAATATAAGATGCAACATTAAGACAGGACATAACGACTGGCGAGCAAACAAGCAAAATCTATTGTCCATGAAATGGGTAGACTGAAAAGGAATTCCTATTCTGGGCAAAGTTTACAATCCAAACGATGTATCTTTTGTACAGAGTAGAAATTAAAATGGTTCTTTGGAAGAAGCTGCATGTCCCCAATTGTTAGAAGATTATAACCAAAATATGGGCTACGTCGATAAAGCTATGAGATAGATACGAAGATAAGATCTGGCGGTTGAGGTTATTATGGCACTTTCTGGATATGACCATAATAAATGCTTCTATATTGTACGTAAAATGGAATAATGGGTGTTCACTTGATTTGAAGAAGTTTGGAAACTTTGAAAGACATTATATCTCTGGAAATAAGGTATGTAGAGGGATCTCATATGTCTATTTACAAATTTCCTCAAAGTAAACTTAATATCAGCTAATTATGCAAAAACAAATAGTTGGTTATGTAAGCCGCTGAGAGTTACAAACAAAGATTGACAATTTTTTACATTGAATGCTATTTTATAAAGTTCTTCTTGTCATTCATGTAGAGTCCAACCTTGCACACACTGCACTGCTACATTGAATTGTGTGGTTTGTCTTTGATGCTGCGATAGACATACATGTTTGCACCTTTATCATTGTATATTTTGAACCGGTTTTATATATGATAGTGTTCTTTATTTTTAAAACATTAATTTCGGGCTTAAAGGGTGACGAAAATTTAAGCATCTAATTACTAAATCATTGCATTCCTAATGAATCTACCAAATAATTGCTAATCTACATACTCTCAATTATGCAATATCTGCAATTACTGTTTCTACGCTACTTAATAATCAACTAAGCTGTTTTTCAATTTACGAGAAAACTAGCCTTCTCTCAGGATTGTCTAACATTGCAGAGGTTGTTAACAATTACGTAACTTTTTTTCAACTCGAACATTTAGTTAACAGAAAGTAAGTTTCTGATTTGCTATACCTCGTTTCAATTCGAAATACAGCAACTGTGGAAATTATGGAAATTTTAGATCTCAATGATTTGTGAATTTGGAATATATTCTTAATATTGAGGAATGCACTATTTTGTTTATACTTAGTCTTATCCAGAAATTAATTAACTTAAAGGTATTTTCCTATATGCTGAAGCTCTGTGAGTTAAAACAAACCAAAAAAACATTTTTCTTAATCACCGGTGGTTGTAACAACTGATATCGCTTCCGCGATTGTAAATAGCAATTCTGAATTACGTTTTTATTTTGTAATGCACACGAATTTAAATGTTTGGATTCATCTCCAGTGTGATAGATTTGAATTATAGGAAACTTATACGAAGCACAGTTTCTCTATGGATCGTTGTTTTGCAATTCCGGTTGTAGTTTCAATTTCCATAACAGATGTCCATGCTGAGTTTACATATATTGACATCCTGTTTTGTTCATTCACAGCGTCTATTTTCGGTTTTCTATTAACCTATTTGAAAGTGCGATACTCCATACAATTTACACAGAATTGACCAATTATCGCTGCGTGTGATTGTAGTGGACTTTATTAACACAAAAATGCTTATGAAATTTGCATACTCTAATATGTTGCAACTTATGTATCCTAATGTAATAGCATTCATAGAGACCCTCTGCAGCAGTGTAACACTTTGAACAGTAGAAGATACGGCTTCTACTTTAACAAGAGCCGGACGGCATTATCACGGGGGTAGTGCAATCAGTATTACGTGTCAATCTCCTACTACCCAAGGTATTCATTTAAGGATGTACCTACCTAGGAACCACAAACCCTTAAATAAACTACTCCCAAAAATCGAACTAGGAAATCCTTGTGTTGTAGCTATTAGTTATATCAGCTATGCGGTCTAAATATTCCCTAGTATACAAAACTAAAACACAGCTTCCATTGTTCATAATTCCCTACTATATTTTATTCGAAATCGGTTGCATAACGACAGGCTGCAATAGCAACGGTATTCTTAGTACAGAATTATCTGCTAGGGTTAGTTCTCGGATGGGTAAATCGTATACTATACTAACAGCAGTGGTCTGAAGTATCGCTATAGTTTCTGCGTGTCGATTATTGCATCGCAATGCATTTCGGAAAAAGTATTGGGTATCGGTATCGCGGTAGTTTTTTAATTATCCAGTATCGCAAATTTGCATTATAATTTTGCTGCAATACTATAGAAAATCAAAATAAATACTTAATATATTCTTTGAAGCTTTCGCGGTTTCTCGAACTGTCAATATTAGAATTTACTTTCGGCTTAGACCGCGTCGTCATTACACCTAGCATTATCAGGTAAGGAACGACCTGTAGCTTGTCTGCCTTTACACGCATTTGCTCTAGAAGTTTGAGCAATATTTGTTCGTAGGCCTTGCTTGCCTAAACAGGGCCGTGTGCTTATATTATTCAAACCTTAGGGCGGACAAGGATTCGATCTTGATGTATTTTGTTTGCCAGGACAATAATACTTAATTAGCTTATGCCTGTTAGCTGTTTGTGAACCCATACAAACTAACGTTTCGCAAGACATTGTAGTTTGCATCTTCAGAGTGAATAGAACACTGAACTCAAATCCGGGAAGCGGAGGTATTTAAACCACTTTGAGCCAGTCGGGCAGAACGACGGAGTTCTGGTTGGCTGCCATCCTTGGGCAAAGAAGGATCCGGTGGAGCGTGATCGTGTGATCGATGATGCTTAGGAGTCCTTAGAGCAAGTAGAGGAAAATGGCAGTATTCCATTTTTAGACGTACATGTTACACGTAAACCAGATGGCAGCTTGGGGCACGCAGTTTACAGAACGAAAATACATACAGACAGGTATTTAAATGCAAATTCGCATCATCACCCGATGCAGAAAGTAATTGTGCTAAAAACTCTAACAACCAGAGCAATTCGAATCTCAGATGCAGAACACCTACCACAGGAGAAAATGTGATGAAATGATGTCGTTACAACAAAATGGTTATACAGCCACAGAAATTCAGAGAGCAATCCGCAATGCGGAACAGCCCAAGGTTAAGAAGGGACTGGCACCTCCGGAAGGCTTAGCTTTTCTACCTTACAGTAAAGGCACTACTGATAAGATTGGGCATGTTCTTAGAAGGTACAGCATAAAGACAGTCTTTAGGACTACTGAAACTTTGGGAAACGGTTTCAGATCCGTAAAGGAGCATATATCAAATTTAAAATCAGCCGGGATCTACAATATCCCATGCCCCTGTAGCTCAAACTACATCGGACAAACTGGTTGTTCCATTGAGTTAAGATTGCGAGAGCACAAAGGTGATTGCAAACATAAACGCATCACAAAATCTGCGGTGGCTGAACATACTGGTTTAACTGGGCATAAGATGGATCTTGACAATGCTCGGGTACTCGCCAGAGTGCCTCATTATTTCCCTCGTATCATACGTAAAGCAGTTAAAATTGAAAAACAAACTAACAACATAAACAGGGAGGATGGTTTTAGACTCAGTAAAGCTTGGACTCCAGTAGTTTATCCTCTAAGGGCTCCTAAGAATCATGGATCACACCATCATGCTCCACCGGATCCGTCTTTGCCCAACGGCGACAGCCAACCAGAACTCCGTCGTTCTGCCCGACCGGTTCAAAGAGATTTAAATACCTCCGCTTCCCGGATTTGAGTTCAGTGTTCTATTCACTCTGAAAATGTAAGCTGCAATGTCTTGCGAAACGTTAGTTTGTATGGGTTCACAAACAGCTAACAGGCATAAGCCGATTAAGTATTATTGTCCTGGCAAACAAAATACATCAAGATCAAATCCTTGTCCGCCCCAAGGTTTGAATAATACAAGCGCACGGCCCTGTTTAGGCAGACAGGGCCTACGAACAAATATTGCTCAAACTTCTAGAGCAAATGCGTGTAAAGGGAGACACACTACAGGTAGGTCCTGCCCTACCTGATAATGCTGGGTGTAGTTCCTAAATGACGACGCGGTCTAAGCCGCAAGTAAATTCTAATATAAATAGTTAATTGCAGTTCTTTTTAGATACTAGGTAGGAATGTAAATATTGGATAAAACGTAAAACCCTGACGCTATATGGTAAGTGGCTTATCCTTTCCACATTAAGAGAATTAACAATAACAATACTCATTACTGTATCTTATTGCCAAGGTTTTTGAAATATTGTAATCTTTAACAAACGTTTTTTATACACACCGATATGAGAAACTTGTTTAACTTTAGACTTGAGCCCACCCTAAAGCGCAAAATTTAATGTTTAGTTCGGAGAAGTATAGCTAAAGGTATGGCGGTACTATTTCATTTATAATATTCCTTATTTATGAATATAATTGTTACCAGTACACTATTACTGTGAAAACAAACATACATCGGTAGTGCCTCCTAATTAAAAAGGTAGTTCTATCTACCCAAATCAGAGGACTCATGTTGGGGGAATTCTGGCCCGACAAAGTTGGGATTCCCAACACAACTCTAGCAAGTAACCTCAAGTTCATCGCAAGGGTGGGCAGGCTTGAATGAGAACACGAGAGTGGTGTTTGCTATGGAGGTAGCACAATGGGCCCGCCTTTTTAAGGGCTAAGTGCACGTAAACTTGTTCACCCTCCCCTCCTAATCCTGAATCCAGAATCATCTACTCTAGATAATTTTTTATAATTTACTTACATTCTAATATACAAATTGTTAGCTATATGCTATTCATTTTAGCAACAGCAGGAATTCTCAAAGTAGACTTTTTGTAATGGTTTCCTTGAAAAGCCAACTAACAATAAGTCGGAAAGAAATTGACTAGTAGAAAAACAAATCAATCAAGGTGTTTCCATTTTTGTTTCCTTTTATTCTAAAGAGTTAGTTAAAGCAGAACATGTTGAAAGAATTGACTAGCTATATAATCAGACAAACATATTAAATCAACAGATGCAATACAGAAGAAACATTTACTTGTAAGTAAATTACAGTTTGGTTACTTTTTCGTTTTAACGTTATGTTTGTTAAAACGTTCTCGATATTGGAATTGGTATAAAGAACATCAGCAGCTTTAGAGCATTAACAGAAAGCTATCATTAGCGTCATATTGTTTGAAAGATGTTTCTGCCAATTTGTTTTTGTGAAGGCTGCTAGTATTTCCAATTCCATGCCTCGAAAATATTCTTAACTTGTTTAAGTGTAATTTATACTTCTGGAGGAATATCTTTCAAAGCGTAGCAGCTACGTGTTCTTACAGTAGGTTGCATATTTTAGTAGATAGCGTAACAAAAGCGCACACGTTGGAATGTATTACGGTACGAAATGTGGAATGTAATCGATGACAGTTGTAAAGCAGTGTACAAACTCCTCATCTAAAAGCTGCTAAGTTTTCCACGCAAATAAAAAACTATGCTTTCCACATGCTTGTGATACTAAATGGGAGAAAACATGCAAGTTCCTGTAACTTCTGTTTCTTCTTAAATAATTTTGCTGCAATTATCACAAGTGGAACATACTTGCTGATATTTATCGGCTCTGAACATGTGCAAACCATAGAGGAAATTGAAATTTTACAAGGTTTTATAAATAAAAAATTGCATTTTGCGAGTTTGATTGTTATTAATATCCACAAGACAATAAACAATGTATAAAAACGGGAAATTTTCAGATTCTATGTCAAGTTGAATAATCTCTCACTCAAGGCTGAAGATAGCGAGTGATCCTGACCTTTGCGTTATTGATTTTCGCTCAGGATGAAAAGCAGGTCAGAAACACACATTTGAATGGGAATTTGCAGTAATAATATTTCCTTATAAGGCCATTTTCCATTTTGCAAAGAGGCGAAAGCGATTTTCAGCAATAACTTTTGTTCGGCGTTGAATTCATCATCTACCATACACTAAAATTAGAAAGCAATAACTAAATTACAACAATAACACGTTAAAATAAATTAAGCAATGTAAAACTCATACGTGTAGCATAAAACAGATTTCTATAAGGCTAAATATTTGGATTGCGTTTGCAATCACATTTCAATATAGTCAATAATGTTACGTCATCAACTGATGATGTAAATTATGACGTCTGTAGTAAAATCGAAATCATATCAGTAAACCATGTAAAATAGTAAAGGGTGATTGAAGTGCACCTATGGAATGATAGTATTCCAATTGTTGGCTATTGCTAGTTCTGTTGTTACCACTAGTACCATATGAAATACATTGAATTGTATTTCTTAGTTTTGACTTTGTTCATAGATCAGTACTGTCTTAATGTATAGCGTATCTGTATCAAGGCAACTTTTGTTTGTTGCCAACTTTATGCCAGCAAAGCTGAAATTCAATGTCATTGTTAGAAATGCCTTCTCGTTCACTGCAAGTCAGAAGGAACACCGACTGAATATTAAGTAAGCACTGAATTCCTTCACAGAAGTTTTGTGCTATAGCCATGGTCGTATGTGACTTGGGGCTAATTGTTTATCAACATACGAAGCTTTCATCTAGTGTTATATTTGTTTTTGAAAAATCCTCAGCTTACTGGCGGTGGATACTTTTACAAAAAACCCATTACTTCTCTGTTGTTCTAATTGAATTTAAGTTTACTAAGGTTTCAATAATTTCTGATCAAATCAATTTGATGAGCTTCTAACTGTATCTTTCCAACTATTTTTGTAAATATTTATTAGCATAGTTGTATTTAATAGCTGATTTTTAGCTTTCGAAATCCATTCCACCTGAGGGTTTTTCATCTTTCATTCTTTTGAACACAGTCGTACCTGTATAGTTAATTTTTATCGTTTTTATGAGATATCAGCAATTATTGAAACGATACATGGCATATTAGGAACTATTTCGGAAACATTAAAGTTGTTCCAGCCGACTACAGTCTCTTTAGATCGAATAATGCTTCCTGGTTGTTTCATAATAAACAGCATTTATACCGAAATTATATTTCCTTTAGTTCATCATGAAACGATTGGTGTTTAAACCAAATAGATGATAATGATAGTGTATTAGTTAATACTTCTTAAAATGTTGTAGTACTATTTCTTTATACGACGAAAACGTCAGTCCTGGGCATGTCATCACTATGGTTAATCATCACCTGATGTAACCGCAATACCTTTTGCTAACAGTCAGTACAATCAACCAAGTGATTGACGTCTTCTAGAACAGTGCAAAAATATTGATTTGTGTGCAGATTGAATAGTAGTATGTTCTTTGGAATGGGATCGTTATGGAATTAATAAAGCAGTAAGATCAAATAGGTACATTGAAAAAATAATACAGTCTATTGTTTGTCGTTCTCTATTACTTGTAAATCTTGCTCTTGCAAGGAAAACCGTACACAGAAATATATTCCTGTTTTCCGCAAAAAATCATAGCCAAAGCAACATTTTTAAACTCTGCAGTGTTGAAATCTTGTTGAAAATACCACTAAGGTATTATCATCATTCGTCAGCACCCGCAAATATTCCATCTATCAGAACAGTCATAATCATCTTTTAGAAATGAAACAGAATACTTTTAGTATGATTCAGTGTCCCTCTGGAAAATTTAGGATCACTATTTTACTTATTTGAAAACGATCTTAAACAGAAGTCACGTACAGCTGTTTTTATCTGCTAGTACAATTATGGTGCCTATTTCCTTCATTAAAAAGAGATTTAGATCAATGTAGTACTATATGTGCTTCGATGGTTGTCCATCACAAAAAGATTTCAGTATGTGTTGTGTTATCTGTCATAGGAGTCATAGTCACTATTTCTGATGTGAAATAGTTATTGTTAGATATACAAATATTCTTCACATTATGTTCATATCAACTCTATTTGTCAGAACAATTGTTGCAACTACTCTTATTCTACAGAGATTGTTCCACAAAATGCTGTAGTAATCACAATTGCAAAATTATGAAATTTGTTTAGAATGTGAGTAAGATATCTTAAAAGGCAATGATGTAACTAGTAAAGTTTAAAAGCGATAAACTATATTGAAAATAATATTTTTGGTTGGATCAATCTAAAGCGTGGAGAAGCCGCGACAGTTCTCATAACATTTTCTGGTATATTTATAGTTAACTACAACTGTGGTATATAGGGGACCGCGGTAGAGTACTGGCCACAGCGCTTGGCTTCGGAGTAATTCTACCAAAGTCGCTCAGGTGCAAATCAATGGAGCCGATTGGTTCTCAAAGACCCAAACTGCCGACTGTTGCTTTCCTTAGGGATCATAGCAGTATATCCACGTTTCATCACCTGTAATGATGTTGTACGCCAAATGAGACGATCCATTGTTCAACCGATCCAGTGTGGATCTGCACCATGCCACACGATTTTCTTTTTGAACGGGAGTCAGATTGTGGGGAATCCTAGGGGCACAAAGCTTAAGTACCATCCAATGTTTGTGTAAAATGGTGTCGAATGGTTTCACACTACTCTTTTACGTTGCTTGCATACTCCTGCCAGTAACATGCCGGTCCTCTTCAATCATGTTTCGTACAAAACCAATATTCTTCTCGATAACTGCCGTTTTTCGCTTAAGAGCTCCAAAGTTGTCATTTAAGGAAAGTCGACCACGTTGAAATTCATTGTACCACCGCTTTACGGTAGTTAAGGAAAACGACTTGTCACCAAACGTTCGATTGATTTCTTCAAGACATTCTTTACTGGTTAAGCCACGCGTGAAATTGTAAAGCATCACCACTCGATAATGCTCTTTATTCAATTTCATGATTTCTTGGGGCAAGAATTACTTTAAGATTATGTATTTTAAAAATCTTCAAGCATATTTGAAACTTTCCCTATAATTAAACTTGTAAACAACTACGTTAAAATGTCAAGCAAAATGTGTTTCAAAATATGACAGCCTGCTAGATAGGCTCAGCGGAAAGAGAACAGCCCATTTCCAAACTGGACTGTGTTCTCGCTTATTTCGATTGTCATTTTGAAGTTTACAAATAACTTTTACCTATTTTGGTGACAGGTCTTATATGGAAGGGCATTTGCTGATATTTTAATATATGTATATTCGGTCGTTTGTTGTTGTACATCGACTTCGTGCTGACAGTATTACAAAGGAATGTAGGATGGTTTATAGATGCAACTCGGCAACTGAAAGTTTATTATCACAAAATTACAATCGGGTATAGTTAAATCATCTAAATTATAACAATTCTCTAACGTAAGATATGCCAGAAGAACCATTACAACTTGTATTTTGTTTATAATTCATTGAATGCAGAAGTATCACTTATTTTCCAACTGTATAACATTATAAAAGTTATAATTAAATAAAAAAGAATAGTTTCACCATCGGTATCCTCTGTAGATTTACCACACACGGAAAACATTTAAGCGTGAATATGGACAAAGTTTTAATTTAGGTGCGAGAGAGATTTATAGTATCCATTTGTCTCGGATAACGAGCTCCCTGGATTTTATCTTTGAAGTTTAGTAAAAAAATGTATACACTTTATTATTTCTATACATAAACAATGTCGGAAACAAAGATAAAACGCATAGCTAGTTGTCCTATGTGGAAATTTGATTTTCTACCTTTTTAGTACAGATTCAACTCAATTTAAAGAAAAGAGAACGATTTACAAAGAAAAATTTATTGACCCAATCAAAGAACTTTTCTTGTTTCTTTTATATAGATTCGGTCAGTTGCAAAGTGAGTTTGCGAATAATCACAGGAGGGCTGCTACGCAAGATACGCGATGTGGCGTGCGGCTTCCCTTAGCCGGATCGGAAAGGATGGGCAACAGGAATGAATTAATACTATCAAGTCGAAGGAGGTCAAAGTCCTGGAACAACACACACGGCAAGTAAATTTGAAACCGTATTTCTCACCTTTATCGACTATATTTCGTGTGTAAATGTGGTTAAGCCTTCGTTATCACTAGTGGTTTTTATAGGTATCTTAAATAGGATAGAGACTTCTAAGACAATAAACGACAAAGAATGATAAAGTAGTCTAGGTTAGCTATGTAGTGCTACCTCGAAGGGCAATAACCCTTACCCGTATGCGAAATAACACTAATTTTTCAGAGACTATTGTAATCCTTTTTCAGGATATTTGTTTAAGACTAGAGAATGCAAAGGATAGTCACATTAACTGATAACTATGTCTACGGGATATTTTACAAGATCTTTAGTACTGTGCTACATCAGAGCAAACATACAATAATGACGGTAATCGTTTTTCAAGCATAGTAAAAAGAACCGTAGCGATCGATTTTAAAACTTTTTCAAAATTAGCAAAAGCTTCTAAAATATTACAATATCTAGCGCTAAGTCCGTTGTTTTTGTAGCGCACAAAGATTGACAGCTTTCATTTACTATGTATTTATAATGCATATTCTTATTAAAATGGCTAGTAGCAAAACTACTCTAGAGAGCGAGTCGAACAGCCGTGAAGAACGGATGTGATAGTAAATCGCAGCGGCAACGTGTTGTGCCAGTGCTATTGAACATTATCATTAAAGCTAACAAACCCTGGGAATTCAACTTCTCAGAATAATTTTTACTCACTCATTGTGCCTATTGGGAAGCCCAATTTACAATGTCTAATAAAAGTGATAGTAGTGACCTTTCAGCTCCTCCAATGTCGGACACCGCTAAAAGGTATTTATTTAACCCTACCGCACTTATCGCAGCAAACAGATATTACATACAAGATAACGTAAACAATGATCAAAATCAAACCGAACAAGTAAAAGATGCACAAATGGAAAGTAATTCAGAACAACAGTCAAATCTAGAAGAACAGCCATCAATATCTAAACTAAAGATACCCCTGATATACTTACATGAAGCGGGTGATTATAATGAGGTATTAAATGATATAGAAGCCATCACCATAAATGATGTTATAACAAGTACAAAAGGTAAATTTTTATGTGTCAACACGAGCAGTATTGTAGACTTTAGAAGCCTAACAAAATATTACGATGAACAGACTGTAAAATACCATACAATTAAAAACCCAAAAAATAATAAGTTATCAGTCATGATAAGAAACGTACCCCACTCAATAGAAACCAAAATTAAAAACGAGTTAATAAAATAAAAATACCCAGTAACTAAAGTCACTAGGCTGTGTAAAAAACAACGATTACCTATTCCAATCTGTGCAGTCGAGCTGCAGAAAGCCAATAATGCAAATTAAATCTTCCAACTAGAAAAGCTAAATCATTGTATCGTACACGTCGAACCACGACGACAAAACACAGACATAGCAGAGTGTAAACGCTGTCAACGCTTCGGGCACAGTAAGAAGTACTATCACCGCGAGCCAAGATGCGTTAAGTGTATCGGATCATACCTAAACACTAATTTTTCTAAACAATCACACCAACTCCCCCAGTGCGTCAGCTGTGGGGCAAATCATCCAGCAAACTATAAGGGATTCAGTCTCTATAGCAAAATATTTAACCAATCCCATTCCTATTCCCAACAACAGCAACACCAGATAACCCAAGACCCCTGCTCGTAACAACAACCCCATCACATCCAATAGGACATATAAGGAAACTGTAAATAATAACCAAAATGAATCAACAAAATCAGGAGAAACTACAAGTCTACTAGAAACCATGCTGAAGCAGATACTCAACCTATTAATTCCTCATATAAAACCACTGCTGATAAAATTACTCCCAACTCTACTCCAAAATAGCGTATAATAAACGTAATTAATAATTAACAGTTGCCAATTGGAACGCTGATGGTATAAAAACTGAACGATCCACATTTATTAAATTTCTAGGTAGACATTACGTAGACCTGGGATGTATAACCGAAACCCATCTCATACACAACGAAACACTAAAAACACCAGGCTACATCATATACAGGCGATATAGAGAAGGAGTAATAGCTTCGGGCGGAATTATAATCCTAATTAGCAACTCATCCACCATGAAAAACAACAACTTAAATTAAGGAGTCTAGAAACAATGGCAATTGAAGTTAAACTTCAAAAAAACTATATTAAAATCATGGCCGCTTAGAAGCAATCTAACAAGAAACTCAATGAACAAGATCTGGCGCATATATTTGACAACAATCATCCTATCATAGTAGTGGGCGAACAGCAAGAACAAAATATGGGGATGTTGAGTAAATAACCCCGATGAAGTAAAATTGCATACATAAGTACTCATCAACACACACCATACAAATATGTACACCCACCGATTTCACGCACTACCCCTACAGAGTCGACCATGAACCGGACATACTCGACATGGTGCTACTCAAAAACGTTCGCCATCCAATATACCAAAGCCTAGTCCTCGGGTTAGATTTCGACCACACACCCACCTTCAACACCCCACAAATTACACAGACAATACTAAAATTAATCAAGGGGATAATAGAATGAGAACTGTTCAGTGATATCCTCAATAACAACATCAAAAATCCTGAAAACTTACAGACTACAGAAGCAGTGGATATTACCCTAACGAACTACATCGAAGCCATTAAACTTAGAGTTCAACAAGCAACAATAATATGCAACACAAGAAAACCACAATATTATAACCCACCACCTGCGGAGGTCATGAATTTAATAAAAGAGAAAATAGAACAAGACTACTTTGGCAAAGTCTTAGATCACCACAACTGAGAGCGCAACTCAACAGCCTAACGCATCGCATCAAAAAAGAACTAGATACAATAAGAGTGAGAACATATCAGCAACACATTAAAACACTACAGCCAAGAGATATCTCCATGTGGCAAGCAACAAACAGAATATTGAAACAACAACCAATAATACCCCCGCTCAGACACGATGATATCATATATGAAACTGATCAGGAGTACCATATTAGCCGATACTCCAGAAATGACATTTAAACCATTTTCTGAAAACATTCAACAAGCCTTTATTAAAGAGGTATGTAGACACGTAACTAACCAAGTACCTAAAGAAACCTGTCCAATACAGCCTACTTTGCCTAGTGAAATTTAAACTCAATAGACAAATTACCACTAAGAAAGTCACCAAGTTCACACGAAATCAAAAATTTAGTACTCAGAAACCTGACAAGCAAAGCAATGGCGTATCTTGTAACCATCTTTAATACTTGCTTAAGACTAGAATATTTTCTAAACGATTGGAACATTTATACCACAATTCAGAAACCAGGAAAGGACAAAACTAATGCGCAGAATTACAGGCCTATAAGTCTATTATCTGCTATGTCTAAGGTTCTCGAAAAATCATGTATAGAAGATGAAATAACTTTATAACCAGCCAAACTATCATACTAGGGGTACAGTTTGGGTTCACAACTAAACTTTCGACCATTCACCAACTACAAAGGATACCCGAAGCAATTGAAAGAGGTTACGAGAAAAACGGTATACAACAATAGCTTTTCTAGACCTAGCACGAACATTTGACGGAGTGTGGACAGAAGGACTACAATATAAACTAATCAGTCCTATAACATCCAATTATCTAACAAAAATCTTATCATCCTATCCACAGGCAAGAACATCCGCAGGAAGGATAAACTCAACTGTATCTACAACTCAAAGACATAACGGCTGGAGTCATCAGACATCGCATGTGCCTGATTCTACAAATAGAGAATTCAGATCAACCCAACAAAATGTGAAGCAAAAATCTTTACCCTCAAGCGTATTAGCAATTCCGGTAACTTAGTGATCAAAGAAAAATCATCAATGTGGAACGCAAAAGACTCAGCTGTTAAATACCAAGGTGTATTTCTTGACACGAGATTAACATGGGGTTACCACCTAAAGAAAGTATATCAATTTCGGACGAGACTTGCCAACTACTGCACACTACTTTACTCACTAATTAACAGAAAACATCATTACAAATAGAATGTACCTAAACTATCTGCCAGCAATACTTCGGCCAATACTAACATACGCATGTCAAATATGAGGCAACACTTCAAAAACTAAGATTAAAAAATTGCAAACTTAACAGAATAAAGTGCTCAGGATAGCTACCAGAGCACTTTGGTTTTTGAGGTACAAACAGCTCCACGACGAATTAAGTATTCCAACAGTTCAATAATTCATAAAGCAAGAAGTTCTTTATAAATATAAACCCGTGCAGCAGTGCGCCTTACTACAATCTAGGACACAAAAACACTCACACACGTCTGAAAGCAAAGCTAACACAAGATATAGAACTAACCTCAGACTTTTCAATACCAGTGCTAGTGAAATAAATCAAATAGTGATAGCCAACCAGTACCTACCTAAATATCTCTTCAATTATTACAAGAATTAAAAAGATTTCACAGGAAGACCTCATTAAAGACATTAAACACAAATTTTATAAAATACACTACCATGTGAAGCAAAATAAATTGCTGATCCCGAGGAATGATGGTAATTTGAAGGCTACCACTAATGCGTTTTTGAGCTGCCTGTGCAGACTGGGTTCTTCCAGTTAAAAGAGGGATTAACACAGTTCTTCGTTTAAACTTTAAAATTATTGTCAAATTAATTTATTATCGAATAACCTGGCAGATATTTTGTACGTTAGATGGGATTTTCAATTATTTTTTGAGGATATCAATACAGCGTATCAAAATCGAGTAAAAACTTACCTTTCCACTTAATAACACACTTTCATGGGGCTTTAACAAGAAAAGATAGCATTCCGTTATAAAGTCATGCCACCCTAATGTTGTTCTCGACCTGAATCTGGAAGGATGCGTTTTCCAGCAATTCGTGTTCAAATCGTCTACTGCATGTATACGTCATTAGGTACAGCTGCTGTAATACTTTCCTAAGTGCAGCAATTTTATATTCTCTAACTCGGCGTATTCCGTCATATATCTTAGTTGCTATCGTATTGCGGTTTCTACTATGACTTTTGCAGTTATGTGGGTTCAGCGAAGGAATTTCAAGTATTCGCTTTGTGGGAACATATATTATTTGTCAAATTGTCAAAATATATAACAATAATACCTACTCTTGTAAATAGTTATAAAATACAAGCGTGATGGGTAAAGTAACCGAACAAACCAGAATTGAAAAGTAAATAATAAATATACAAATCCATTAAGGAAACGAAGATTTCATATTTTCGAAGAGTAGGTCTGCCTGTGACAATTGTTCAACTGCTTAAGAATCTATCTTAATTTAGCTTAAACATGTCGTAATTACTCAATTTCTAGGTACTATGGACAATTTTGGTTTATTATATGAAATCGAGTCATTTTTATACTGGAATCTGAAGTTTTTTAAGGGATCGTTATACGCTACGCGCTAAACCCGCCATTACATGAAACGTACCTTTTTTAATCAAAACTCATATATAATTTTGAGTTGAGCTCACTTATTTTAACCCACCTGATATGAAATCACTTTCAACGTTCGATGTGAAACTCGTTACTCCTACCGGCACTTTCACCGACAGCCGGATATTCTATTAAAGTAGTCACAATGCAAGAAGACCAAAGTAGAGTTAAAATGAAAACCATACCTGTCAAGTTGCTGAGAGTATTTACACCGTAAAGTCAGCTTAGCTAGAAAAGGACGCAGTGTCGCAACTTAGGCTTTTCATTTTAATCCTACTCTAGTCTTCTTATATTGCGACTACTATAACTTCTTGTATCCGAACAGGTGGTTCTATACTAGAGTAAACTTGGAAAAACTCCTCCATAGGCATAGTTGAACTTCTTTAATTTACGGTACATAACCTCAATTTTGACACAATAACACATGTTTACAAAACCACTTTTTATTGTATAATTTAATGTTTCTAATTTATCCGTGGTTTACATTATCGTTGAAAAGTTTACTTGATCTTGATAAACTTGAACTTTCAACTTCATCAGAAATTCCAGATGCAATCATTTTCGGCCAACCGAAGCCTTAAGATTCTACAATTTAAATCTTGATAAACATTTTATTGTTATTTTTTAAACAACTCAGCTTTAAAACTTTAAAGAAACGTCGAAATAATAAAGGAATATTTTAAATCAATTCACAATACTTTTAATTATGTTTGTATACAATTATTAATACAAACCGGAAGCTTATGACCAAAACTAATCTTGAACTAACTAATACATTTAGATTTTCCTTAAGCATGTCATTAACAACGAGCCCGTTATGAACTAACAAAACCTTCGGGTGACTTTATGTTACAAGAGGACGCGGAAAGGGCCTTCGACGACACTGACGTATCTAACGCAGAGATAATTTACAGTGATCACAATTCGTGTACTTACTCGGACTGGGAATCCGATGATGATCATGTTACAATTGAAGGTGAAAATTGATCGGAAAAGGAACTTTCGAGTAATCAGAAGAATGCTGGGAATAAAGTATCTGGCTATTATTTCAATTGGAAAAAAACAGAAAGAAATGGAGTAAATTTCCACCTGCACCAAGTCACAAACCAATTTACTAATCGAATAAAATCGAAATGGGAGCTCTGTTAGACCCTTGTATCTCGCAGTGGTATTCAAATATAACAATGAAGAGCTCAATTCTTTGTTTGCCACAGACGGAACTGGACGTGATATTTCCCGTTCAACTATGTCGGCTGCCGTAACCGAAACATATTTATATGCACATACAATGTTAGATCGTTGATGATAGATGATAGACTAAAGGAGTTAGAATATGAGGTGGAAAACATCAATTGGGATATCATAGGTTTGAGCGAAACAAGAAGAAGAGGAGAACAAACCACTAGACTAGAATCCGGACACGTATTGTTTTACAAAGGTAAAGAAGATACATCACAAGGGGAAGTCGCACTATTAATTATTAAAAAAATAGCAAATAACATCACGCACTATATAGCAAAAAACCCTAGAATCGTATATATATTATAATAAGTATAACCCCAAAATGTAGACTAATAGTAATTCAAGTGTATGCACCCACCACCGACTACGAAGATGTAGAGGTTGAAAGTTTCTACGAGGAGATAACAGTATGTATAGAGGAAAATCGCACACAATACACAATCATAGTCGGAGACTTAAACGCAAAAATTGAAGAAAACAAGAAGAAGACGAAACAAGATTGGGAGATTTCGGAATAGACAACACAACGAAAGAGGAAATATGCTAGTAAACTTTCTGGGACAACAACATTTATATGTAATGAATTCATTCTTGAAGAAAAGAAAAAAGTAAAAAGTGGACGTGGTTAAGTCTAGATGGACGGATCAAGAATGAAATAGATTTTATAATAGCATCTCATAAATACATAATAAAGACGTTTCGGTCCTGAATAATGTTAACACGGGAAGTGACCATCGCTTGGTAAGAAGCAAAGTAAACATAAATACCAAATTAGAGAGATTAAAGCATATTCGTAAAGCAAACAGATGCAGTAACGCACAAATCATTATGCAGAACAAGCAAAAATATAAAAAAGAATTAAAAAGACAAGTGGAAATCGCCGATGTAAGAGAAGACGACAGCAAGAACATAAAGTACAAGAAATTAACGAAAGCATTAAGCAGTGCTGGAGAAAAAATTGGACAAACACCTAAGAAAGAAAGTAAATTAAGTGTACCAACAAATAAAATGATGAAAAAAAGGAGAAAAACCCAAACCCAAGCAAGGTATACTGCGGAATTTACGGAAATTAACAAGAACATACGAAGAGCAATAAAAGAAGACCTACAAGAATGGCATGAAAGAAAGAAAGAAGCGGCATTAAAAGGGGGTAGTAAAACAAAAGAGGGGAAAAG
Source organism: Limonius californicus (assembly GCA_014611495.1). NCBI lineage: Eukaryota > Metazoa > Arthropoda > Insecta > Coleoptera > Elateridae > Limonius > Limonius californicus. The sequence continues at coordinate 22,634 of JABXWE010001376.1, read as the reverse complement.
AAGTAGAGTACTTGGAAAGAATTTTATGACATCTATAAAAGACTCAAATGGATTATTAATCAATGACCAAGACGGAATACTAAAAAGAACGGAAGAGTTTTGCAGGCAATTGTACACCTCAAACAAACGGTTGAATGTTAACTTTAAGGATAGAAAAATAACGACTTTAAATTGAGAAGAAATTCCGCAGATTGAGATATACGAAATCGAAAATGCTTTAAAAGCAATCAAAAACAATAGAGCAGCAGGAGTGGATGGCATAATACCACAGATGTTAAAACAAGGAGGAAGCATACTATTAAAGCAACTCAAAATATTATTAAACGAATGTTTACATGAAGAAAAAATACCCTCGGATTGGAATAATGCAATCCTCATACTACTACACAAGAAGGGGGATAAAACTAAACTGAACAATTAGAGACCTATAAGCCTCATTTCACAAATATACAAATTATTTACTAAGATATTGACAAACACGCTCTCCAGCAAATTAGACCAATATCAGCCTCGAGAACAGGCCGACTTCAGAAAAGGTTTTAGTACCATTGACCATATTCAAGTAGTGAGAAATCTCATAGAAAAGACTATAGAATATAATCTACCAGGGTACTTTGCCTTGGTAGACTTTGAAGAGGCCTTTGACTCCGTCGAAATATTAACCATTCTAACACCATTGCAAAATAGCCGCATCGATCACAGATATACAAACTTAATAACAAGTACAGGGTGAGCGAAACTCGACGTCTCAGCTCCATCATAAGAAAAGGAAAAATGATAGAGAAAATCTGAAAAGAGGTTCTTAAATGGGATTGAGTAAGGTCCGTTTTAAGCAAAAATTTGCATATTTTCCATATTTGGAAACTGAAGTAATGACGTCATCAAATTTATTTTTTCCAGAAACATACCTATATTTTGGTATATTTAAAAAGAGCTAATATTCCTGAACACATTTTGTAGAGAAAAAAATTTGCTATCTTTTTCCGTTAAAAAATTATAAGCAAATTTGTAAAAAAAAAGTATTATCAAAAATTCGCAATCGTCACGATTTAAACACGTAGCCTTTGGAAACAAATAGCAAATCCGCATCTGTCAATAATTAAACATTATTAATTAGTATTAATTATTAATTTAACATCAAAAAACACATAAAATGTTACTATTATTACCACAGAAAGAAACAAAGTATGTAGGCTACCACTACAACAAATTTTCAATGTAACCACCTCTTACTTTTAAACACTTATCCAATCTCCGCCTTACTTCTCTCACTGAAGCCTTACGTAACATTTCTCTAGATAGTTCATCGCAAGCATTTCTGATTTTTTCTTTTAAATGTTGCAAGTTAACAGATGGTGTACTGTAAACTTTATTTTTCAAAGTTCCCCACAATCGGTCCATTTATGCCTGTCCAATTTTCTCCGTAAGTTTCATTTAGATATTGTTGGACAATTCTTGCTGTATGCGGTGGAGCTACGTCATGCTGGAAACACATGTTTGCTCGCAGCTGTAATGGCACATTTTCGAGAAGCACAGGCAGTTGTTCTTGAAGAAATTGCAAATATCGCTGACTATGTAAAACTCCTTCGTAAAAATATGGACCAATTAAATGCCCATTAATAATACCACACCAAACGTTAATTCCGAAGTGTCCTTGGTTTTCAATCGGATTGACAAAATGTGTTTTTTCAGTAGCCCAAAAATGTTCATTTTTTTATTGGGCTTACCGTTACTAACAAAACGGCTTTCGTCCGTCCACAACACATGCTGAAAAAACCGATTGTCATTGATCTCTAAGTTTTCCATCACTTGGGCAACATAATTAATTCTTCGTTGTTGATGTTGATCCGACAAGTGTTCTAAGTTCTGAAGTTTATAATCGTGATAAACATTTCCTTTAAAAATTATTCGTACCGAACTATATTTTAAATTCAACTGACGACAGGCTTGCCGAATCGAGTTCCTTGGATGGTCTTCAAAATACCTACTGCAAAACAGTGGCAACAGTATTGTCAGAATTGACCCTTTTAACAATTTTTCTCTACGACTATAATATAATGTATTCGTTACATATATATTTTTAGTTGAAGAATGATACATATTCTCCATTTCCGTTGGATTCTGTTCTCTATTTTAGTGGGTCGTGGGATTCTGTATCAGAATCCAACGATAAATTGCGGAACCGGAAGCTAGTGGGCGTGGCATGTTAGCGTTTGCGATCTCCCACTTGTTTTTGAAGTAACTGTCAAAAACAGTTTTAAATTTTCGTATTCGTAAAAACAGTAAGAACTAGGTATGAATAATTCAGACAGCGAAAACGCTGAAATGTGTTCGCCACCAGAAATAACGGAAACCGCGAAAACGACGTGTATTAATTTACTGCCGAAGAAATCGCAGAAACAGTACACAATGGTGTATGAATTTTCATCCTTGTGAATAATAGCTGCCATTCTACACTCGTTGAAGAATATACTATTCTTCCCTTTCGAGAAGAAAATGCCTCGTTATTTGCACGTAAATTGCGTTCCAATCTTGCAAATATTTTTAAGCTTGCAATAACACGTTCGGGATATCTCAGGGCGTATAACTGAACTGCTCTTCTAGGGTTCTTTTCAGATTCCCCATAAACTAATATCATGTCGACTTTTTCGTCGTGCGTGAACATTTTTCAAAGTCAAATGACAACAAAACAATATTTGTCAACCATTAGTTAAATTATTGACAGATGCGACTTTGCTATTTGTTTCCAAAGGCTACTTGTTAAAGCGTGACGATTGCGAATTTTTGATAATACTTTTTTTTACAGATTTGCTTATAATTTTTTAACGGAAAAAGATAGCAAATATTTTTCTCTACAAAATTTGTTCAGAAAAATTAGCTCTTTTTAAATATGCCAAAATATTGGTATGTTTCTGAAAAAAATAAATTTGATGACGTCATTACTTCAGTTTCAAAATATGGAAAAATATGCAAATTTGGCTTAAAACCGACCTTACTCAATCCCATTTAAGAACCTCTTTTCAGATTTTCTCTATCGTTTTTCCTTTTCGTATGATAAAGCTGAGACATCGAGTTTCACTCACCCTGTACATATGACAATGCAACTTTGACAGTTAAACTACATGCTAACACAAATGCAATAAAAATGGAGAAAGGTGTGAGACCGGGAGACACCATTTCACCCAAACTGTTTGCATTGTGTTTAGAGGATGTCTTCAAAAAATTACATTGAGAGAATATAGGACTGAATATAGACGGCAACAAATTAATTCACCTGCGATTTGCCGACGATATTATACTAATAGCAGATAACCTATTTGACCTACGCCAGATGCTGACCGATCTACAGAGAAAATCAAAGCAAATTGGTCTAAAAATGAATAAAGAAAAAACGAAAATAGGGAGCAACGAAGAAATAGACGAAAACGAACAGATTGAGATAGACGACGTGGTAATAGAAGAAGTAGAAAGTTATATCTACTTGGGACAAAGTATAAGCTTGAAGAGAAACAGCCAAGAAGATTAAATAAACAGGCGAATTAAACTAGGATGGGTCGCATTTAATTCGTGGCGAGATATACTAAGAAGCAAAATAGATCAGGAATTAAAAACAAAACTATTCAACCAAAACATCCTTCCGTTTCTCACCTACGCCGCCGAAACCTGGACCTTGACCAAGAAATATAAACTTAAATTGCTAGTGACGCAAAGAGCAATGGAGAGAGCGATGTTGGGCATAACATTAAGACATCGTAAGACTAACGAATGGATACGAGGAAAAATGAAGTAACATGATATAATACAGAAGATACTTCAGCAGAAGTGGCAATGGGCGGGACATCTAGCAAGACTTACGGACAATAGATGGACAAAGGTGGTAATGCAATGGAGACCCAGCTTGGGAAGGCGATTTAGAGGAAGACCCCGAATGCGTTGGACAGACGATATTAAAAGAGTTGCAGACTACGACTGGATCCAGAAGGCACAAGATAGAACAAAATGGAAATCGCTGGGAGAGGCCTACATCCGGAATGGATTGATATAGGCATGATGATGATGATGATGATGTCGGTGAAAAGATTTTGTGTTCTACTTATCGCATTCCGCCTGGGCGATAGAATAGAATGAATGAAGGTTACAAACTTGTTGCAATTTCTACAATATTTAATAGTTTCATACAAAATTGTCAGTCAAATTACATATGTGGTATGCAGCAATCGACGAAATGCTAGTAGGTACTGTTTTGAGGAAAATGTTCAGAATCTACATGAATCCGAAGCCAGCGAAGTACGGTTTGAAAGTTTTATGTTGGTATGATGATAAGCGAAGAAGAACTAATACAACACAAAACAATTTAAAGAAACACTCAGTTTCTACCCTAAACGTGATAATTCCACCATCGAAAATTTTAATTATAATAGTGCTGTCAAGTATCGGAAATTTTGAAGAATCGATCCTCGATTCTGAAAAGAATCGATTCCACAAAAATCGGTTCTCGATTCTAGAATCGGATTTCGATTCTCGATTCTACAATTGGATTTCGATTCTAGAATCGAGAATCGGTTTCAATGACGCTGCAGAACCGATTCTTAAAGCTAAAGAACCGATTCCGATTCTAGATTCGGGATCGTTTGACAGCACTAAATCATAACATCACAGGAGGCAGCTGTTTCTCTTCCAGAAACTGATAAATGAGCTGAAACTAAGAAAACTGATCTATGTGAGAATACTAAGAAGAAACAAGGAGGACTTACCAAAAGGGTTTCTACCTAGAAATGATTGTGAAGTATATTCATCTATATTTGAATTTAGCAAAGAAGAAATTATTTTGTCGTATGATCCCAAGAATAGAGCAGTTATCCTAAATTCATATGCACCACAGTCATCCTGTTGGGATAGAAGGAAAGCATCTACCATAAATTATACAATTATATAACATAACAAAAGTAGGAGTGGACATTTTCAATATGGCAAATCCATTAGGGATTATAAACTTATTAATTTCCAAATTAATTTTCAAATTAAGATCGTTTAATCTGCAGAGTCTCTTATGTTCTTTCTCACAGCAAAGCTTTGAAGCAAATAGGCCGAAAAGCTATAACCTTAGGCATCGTAGTTATAAGCAGCTATATTTCCGATCAAATCTGGAAAGTTAAATCGTGAGTCCATGAAGGAGATAACATGCATTTATAATAAATGTGCTCTTTGTAACGTTTTAAAATCAATATCGCGTTTAAAGCAGAACGTTTTATTATTATATTGATTCGGTTTATTTAGCTTTCAGATAACTGACATGTTTTATATCTTACTATGGCAAAACTAGAATCAAACGTTTGTTTACATATAACTATAAAATGTAACATTAGGTTAGCTTTAGCAGTGGACCAACAGCTTTGCGAACCAACTTGAACTGCATCGGAACTAAACTCAAACTTCTGAGCACGTAGCTTAGCACTCCATTAACGAAGCTCTGTTGGAACTTAGACGTTACAGATTAATTTCAACTAGAATTTAGAAAGTTCGTTCAAAACTTGGAAACAATTCGAAATATACCACTAAAACTTAAACTTTCAAAATATTCAAATCTTATTATTATATGTTGTTTGTGTCCGAATTTTCAGTTGTAAATTTCTCCTGAATTTTGGCAATATTATTTGTTTACCTACCATTTTAATGCTCACCCGAAAATTTTTATACAGGATGAGCTATTTAGACGCTCGGAATCAGAACAGACTCTTCGAGCTTAAATGGGACCATCGTAGAATTGATTGAGGCTGGCGTTTCGCTAACCGTTGCAGGTAGCATTATCGTGGTTTATAATCGTAAACTGCAGAAGACGAAAACTACACAATAGCACAGGGTAATAAATAAATAATACGCTCAGTTAAAATTAATGTATTATACTTTTTAGATTTTTCAGCCTTCTATGTAGGCCAGATTGGCAGATGGTTATTAGTGGGTTGACCTGAGTCGCTCTAAACCAATGCTGAGATAGCTACCACCAAGTTGGACTAGCTGCCATACCATTCATGCGAATACGAACATTACAAAGATTGTTACAACGTCTAAACATGGCAGGAATACTATCCCCAATGGTCGGAAGAAAATTTACTTGAGGGCATGTATAATAGGTCTAACTAAAATTGCTGTACATAAAAAAATTGCGAGAACATTTATTTCAATATGTTAAATAACGCCATCGACCCTTTAATAATAGAGGCCGTAGAAAACTAACGATATAATCGAACGAATTTATTCCTAAACAAAAATAACGTTATTTTCAGCAAGATGGCAGTGGTTGAATGGCAGTTTTTCTAATAAGTGAATCGCTAAAATAATAGTGATATAGTACCTTTAATTTGATATGTTACAAGGGTATAGTGCCATGTAATATTTTAAGATGGGGTAGCTAACAGTAAGACTTAACGCTGCAGCAAGTGCACAGCCTAGTCGCCCCCTTCCAATGTGTGGTGTTTACTTCTTCTCCCTATCTTATGTGGTTACCGAAATATGGCATGTCGGTCGTTCTCAAATGTGTTGTAATATCCTATTATACCAGAAAGTATAGTGTTTTGATGTTCTTAATAGAAGCAGGTTAATATTGAAAATCCGTTGAACACATGTAATATAAAGAACTTTGACCTACACTGTATTACTACTCAATTTTGTAGAAAAGGCGAGTTTAAATTAAATATATATTTACCCAATGATGTTAAACCACCGGCAAATACCCAACTACATACATACGTTTCTCCACGGAAATTGTTGTAATTTACGCGATGATGAGATAAATTGGAAACATATGCAAATGTAACCTCCAGAGAATTCTAGAAACGAATAATGTGTCCATTAATAGTTAGGTACATTAAGGTTAATATAGCTGCATCACATAAAATACAGCGCATAATTAAGGTTTCGTTCTACGGTAGAAAACGGGCTTGATTGCTATCTTAACATTTTGTGAAAGTTTCGGGTTTAAAAGATTTCATAATGTTTATAGCAGTATGAAAGACACCGGATGTTAGAGCAGAACTACCTCCTTACTAAATTTTTATTTATTATAAATTGAAAATGATAGACTCGGTGGCTCAGTGGAAACAAAGTCAGGCTTTAGATGGAATAGTTCAAACGCTTCTTCGTTCGAATCACTCGGGGAATTTCTTTAATTCCCTGCTTGGTTGGTACTGGATCCCGGTCTTCGTTTATTATTGGGTATCAAATTGATGGCACTCCTCGTGATACGGTCGTACTAGAGGAGTAACAAGATCAGACACGAATACACTTTACTCCAGGCAGGTTAAGTACGGTTACGCATCAACACGTAACCCGCAGAGTCGGTATAGCACAAACTAGCTTAGTTTTGCCTCACACCAAGGCGATGGGCCTACAAGGCCAGTTGAAGCTACATAATAATAATAATAATAATAATAATAATAATAATAATAATAATAATAATAAAATAATAATAATAAATTGAAAATGAAATTTGGTTTACGGAATACATACATAAAGTTGAATTATTTGATATCAGCAATTTGTGAAGGCGTTGGTAACATATTATAAATTGGGCACAGTGGTATATTTCAATTATTTTCTTCTGATATCTTCTTAAAACAGATGTGAGACACTGTTGTTGTATTTGACATCTTGTAATTTTCCGCCTAGAATAGTTTTCCGATTTTTTCAAGCATACTATGTGAGCGATTGATAGCATATATTTCTTCGGTAATACTATTCGGGGACACAATTATGGTAAAATTGTTACTGTTGTTTAATACTGTAATCTTCGGAACAAAGACTCTTCAGTGTCCTTCCACTTGCATAGGTCTATACTGTGAGTTGCTATAATCCATTTACCAGTTATGCAAACCTTCTTCTAATTCTTAGGTTAGGTCATTACCCTGCTGCTTTGTTTGGCTAGCCTATTTCCTGTGACTGTTGATGGCCAGCTGCCTCGCTACTGTTTCGCTGGTCTTTCTTGCTGCCTCTTTACGTGTAGTCTTTAGGTTATGCATACTTTTGCTAATCACTGATCATCCATTCGTTCTACGTGTTCTCGCCACATTCTTCTTCGGTTTTGTCCCCACCTTACTATATTTTCAGTGCTGCACGTCTACCTAATTTCGCTTTTTCGTATTCTGTCGTGTAGTCTTTCCCGCTATTGTTCTGAGTATTTTCATTTCGTTGGTAAGTAGCAATTGTTTAGTTTTTAGCGTGTCGGCTCTAATTTCGATAGCGTATGTCATGATAGGTCGTACACTTGTTTTATATATTTTGACTTTTCCGTCTAAATTTATGTATTTGCTCCTCCAGATCAAATTTTGTAAGCAACCAGCAATCGAGGCTGCTTTGTTGGTTTGTTGCACTACTTCCGCATATAGGTCTCCGTCACTTGAAATCTCTATTTCCCAAATAGACAAACGTCATTACTTGCTCTATCGATTTGTCGTTGATAATTAATTTGCACTGAATGGGTTCTTTGGATATTGTGAGCGACTTTGTTTCTTTCTGTATTTATTTGCTAATTGTACTGCAAAACATGGTAGTTTAAATTCAACCCCTTGTATTTTTTGCATATTATGAGTTGAACATAGTGGTATATTTCAATTATTTTCTATTTATAACTTTTTGAAATCGCTGTGAGCCAATGCTGTTGTATTTGATATATTCTAATTTTCCGTCTAAAATGGTATTTCGATTTGTTTAAGCATAGTATATGGGCGATAGAGAGCAGACACTTCTATGGTAGAACTACTCGGGGTCAATTATGGTAAAATTTGTACTAATGTAATACTGTGATTTTTGAACAATGCCTCTTCAGTGTCCTTCCACTTGCAGAGGTCTGTACTTTGTGTTGTTGTATTACATTTTAGCAATTACGCCATTTGAGATAACTATTTGCACAATTCGTCTACATTTTATCTCAATATGTTTAGGCAATGTTCCACTAATTTCCAGGTATACATTATGCATTTTCCATTTATGTGTCCCTACAATATAGACTACACTACGCAACATGCTATTCTTAATTGTTTAGGATTTGAAATAAGAAAGTTATAGATATTTACCGCGAACACAAAAGTAGTACAACATTTTCTAATATCATTAGACGGTTAAATATCATTAATACATTATCCTTAACAAATATCACTTAACTAAGCCCGCAAAGAAAAGGATGGTGGTAGTTCTCTTCTCGCTGACTCCCCGTATGTATAAATCAATAAACAGCTTCATTTTCAGCATTATATTTTTTTAGATCTAAAGCCAGTGTTCTTATTCTTTTAAAGTATTTTTTTCTTCTTTGTTGGGTATTCAATGATGATAATTCCCGAAGAAGCATTCTATTACCGTATACTTATCTAAGATATGGATTTATAACTAACCCCTGTCAAGATATATCTAACACAGGCGGCCAGCTGCTTAAAAAGAACCTTAGGAAGGGTTTTCATTTTTGAAGGGTGCTCAGTAGGCTTTCTCACTAATTATTCAGCATGTGTTTTCCTTTATGAGACATAAATTACTGCGGAAATTTACTGCAGTGTATGTTGTGTTGCGTCTGCGTTCAGAGAGAATACATTTTCAGATAAATTTCTTTGCAGATAAGCATGGTTTGTATTAGCTAGACGAATAACCTTGGGTTGACAAAAAATGGTATTGTGTTATTCATTAAAAGAAATCTGTTTGCGGTGTACATAACTTTTTTTGGCAACTTGCACTTTTGAGTGATACTTTATTTGAAACTATTACTGCACATACAAGGCAGTTGAATGCAGTTCAGGACAAGTTTACTAAGAACCAACCGAAATCAAGGGTTAACGCTGCTATAGAAGAGTATAAATAGATGATTTCTTAGACAGTTCTATACACATATGTAGGAAAACAATGCTAGTGTGCTACAAAATCTATGTCAAATAGGCTGAGATAAAATGTTAATGTATTTCGCAGTTAGAGAAAGACACGAATATTAAATAAGATCATTTATTTTATTAGATGCTGGAAATGAAATATCTTCTCTTATTTTTTTATATAATCGCTAGTTTTGGAGTACATTTCGGTATGTTTACGCAATACCCTTCCCTATAGAAACATTTACTGTTACATGCTTAAGTTATACAGTACATAGTGAGGCGTTCTTGGAATTGTGTATGTTTAACGGCAGTATATGGATATCTGATACGATATTACTACAAACAACTCTGTGCTGAATATTTGCAGACGCTATTAATCTTTGTTCCATTACAAAAATATCCTTGTATCATAAATGCTGTCTGTGTTTTTGTGATTGTTAAAATAGTACTATTAATACAAAAAAGTGTTTGTCGTAGCTGTAGAAAATAGCACAATCAACACGAAATAATAATTATTGTACGGAAAGAACATTTGACATTTATTTAGTCTAATGAAGGTTGTCGTACATAATGTAAAGACGTGCGTTTACCTTAAAAAAAATTACCCACGGTCTGTTTCACCCAGCTTTTCTTTGAACATTCTCCGTTCACTTCTCATTGGCTCTATAATAATAAATAATGTACTGTAATGGTATATACAATTCAAGAAATCAGCAGAAATGTCTACCCATAATCCCAAGAGAACATTGGCAGTGGATGAATATAGATATAAATACTAACCACCGCAGGGCGTTGTGTCATTTCCAGAAAATATATATATTTAGATTTGGTTGTGGACTGGAAAATGTATAGTGAGCACTAAGCATACATTGATTTTGTTGGAGTATTAAATTATTTCTCAACGATGAGTACGTTTACACCGTTAAATAATTTAGTCAGATAGTTAAATTAGTCTGAACGTATGGATGACTAAGACCTATTTACATTGTAGTATTTATTTATAACATGACGTTTCGCGAAAACCAAGGCGTAAACACCCCCGTTTACTATTGTACCTGAAAACTCGCGAGTATATAAATTACCAGTTTCCTATTGGTCTTATACTAAAACCACGTAGTCTTGATCTGACAAGTCTTAGTTTCAACTTCTGGTCTTTTTTGAGCATTTAAAAAATCTAAATCTGTAAAATACATTTACTCTTTTACCTTCTGACATCGTTCTTACATGTAAAATAAGTATGTAATTCTGTAATAGTCTAAAAGCTTGTACAAGTTTTTACACCAGAATCAATATTCACGAACTTGTTTGAAAATATTTAATAGCTCATAAAAATTAGATAATTATTAGATTATCATTAGATTAGAGTGATGAGAGTTCAGTCGCCAAAGCGCTGGTTTTCTGGGCAAAACCTCGATTTTGAGATGGTTTGGATTCCCCAGCATTACCACGCAGCATATAAAAACCTTGCGCTATAAACCAACATACAAAATATCCGAGTCCGTCTGGCAATCTTCATGCCAAAATCCTTCTCTGGAATTTGATTACACCTAGTGAACGCATAGAGGCATCCGAGGTCTACTAAACTATTCTTTACACATTAACAGAGCTCGTTCCCGAGATAGACAAAGAATTTTGAAAGATTTCGAGTGTAGTGTCCTCTGACCTAAAAACCATTAATCTGGCTTAATATCACTTAATCTTTAAATAGGGCTCATGCATCCGAACCAAAGTGCAAACAAAAAACTGTGAATATAAAACAAGTGTATACACCACACGTTTCCAACATGTCTAAAATAAAGGAAAGCATATTTTTCGAAAGGGGTGCTAAAAATGTTGGTAAAATTGTGAAATATGGTAAGGACGGAAGACATAGAAAACCGTTTCTTTTTCCTGGTGAACATTCTCTGTATGAACTTTTAAAACTCTATGTCAAGTGATCTGTATTATGTTTTTGCAGGAAAAATATGCAAATTGTATTATATCTTTGTAATGCAACATTTAAAACATAGAATAAGATATGAAACAATCCATTTAGAAATAAGAAGTTGGTTATACCATGAACTTACTGTCAGGTTCATATTCGGCATAAGTTTCCAAGTGTCTTATTGTGCTCCAGTAGCCTCAACTCAAAGATAAGAAAATATCTGGTTGCTTCTATATCTATATTCACAACGGTAACATAGAATTGAATGAGGCGTCTTCATTGCTATAACCGGACTCTGGGACACACATGAAAATCCTAAACACTATAAATATCATTTTTACATTCTATTGATATAAATGACGTTAAACTACTCCTGTAGCTAATTCAACTTCTCAATTGTCAGTTCGCTCCTACGACTGATTCGACACAACCTTCCACTCGTCTCGTTGTTGGACTTTTCTCTTTAGTTCTATATAGTTACTGCTTCCCATGTTTGATATTAACAATCGGAAAAAATGCGTCGTTTAAACACTAATTTATTGTAAATTTATCTAACATCAAAACAAGCCAACAATCATTAGTAGATCTTCGTCTTTGTATGCATGATCCACGCTTAAATACATCATTTATGTTAGCATTTCCATAGTAGTTGAATTCCACCCCTGCATAATACCGATCTACATAGAAGTACATTGCTTAAATAAGAATTGCGGATTCGTAAACTCAAATAGATGAAGAACGTTGACGAGATTCTTGTTTCGTCTTGAATTATTTGGGGTTATTAGAAATACATAATTAAGGTTACTATAGAACTGGTTACGGTGGAATTCAAATGTAAACATCCTTCTATAATACCGATCGAAACGTGTGCTGTTTGAACAGTACTTGTAAATTCATCAAAGACTAAAACAGACCAGACATTTTCATCTTGATTTTGAACATCTTCAGCTTAATGAAATTACCTGCATGATATTGCATTTTTGACTCGTCAAAATTGAATGCATTCATGTACAACTCTGTATATTATTTACCTGCCATATCTATTTCGCCCTAGTAATTGTAAGTTAACTTCAAATCGAAATAGACCAGCCATTTTGAAGAGGGTTCACAGACTTAAACAACTCTGAATATTACTAAGTAAATCGTTTTTGTTTAAAGTATAATTGTAAATTCAGCAGGACCCGGACGTACTAAATCTGTCGATAATTTTATTATTTTGACTTGATTGTTACATAAAAACTTGATGAGACTTCTTGCTGAATTAAATCATAAACTACTCTTGTGAAAAGTATTGAAGAGAAACCAGTCTGCTCAGCAACCTTCTTAGATGTTGTCCAGGCTTCTGGTTAAGTATGGCATCAAGGACTGAATCATAAACTAGGACAACATCCGCCTAAACAATTTGCTGAACTTCTGAAGTCTTACATAGGAATACTCCGACTTGTACGAAATTAAGGCAGGGGTACCACAGGGTGGTGTACTGTACTATACTTATTGTGCACCAACGACATCCAGTTAACCAACGAGATAACAATAGCCACGTTCGTAGGTTACACTGTAAGACTAACGGTAAACGAAGGAATTAAAGAAAGGAAACGGCAGGAACGCTAAAAAAAACTACAAACCAAGTGGATAGATGGACAAAACGATAGAAAATAAAAATAAATAAAACCAAGTCAGTGCCTATAAACTCCACGAACAAGAAGGACGATTATGTACTAGTGACACTCAACATCATCATACCGAATAAAAACACAGCGAAGTATCTTGGAATGAATTTGGATGTCAAACTGCGATGGAAAGAGCATATAAACAAGAAAAGGAGAACTAAATGTAAAATACTGGAAAATGCACTAACTGCTGGGAAAAACTTCCAGCTTTTAATATATGTACAGTATGGAAATACCATTGTCAACTTTGGTGCTGCGCCAGGAAAACTAACATCAACGAAATTCAGAATTTCCGGAACAAAGTGCTGTGGAATATCTTAGACGCACTCTAGTACTCTAAAAACAGTGATTATCCACAGGGATCTCGGGATAAATACCGTAACAGAAGAAATAAAAAACTATGCCCAGAAGCATGAGACCAGGCCACGTAAACGTCGAAGTAATCCAACTCCTCGACAATACAGATGCAGCGAGGAGGCTCAAGAGAACCAATCAATTTGAGCTAAAAAAGACGTGAATGTGTCCATGAAATAGCAGAGCAAAAGTAAGGCGGTAACACGAAGAAAGTGTTGCAAGATAGAACTGAAAGGACACCAGTGGGTGAATTCTTAACATAAACATTTAGCTAGTTTAGGTTAAATGAAAATTGCTGGTTATGCATTTAGGCTACTTGCGATGAAACACTTCATAATCATAAAAAGATAAAATCAACCATCCTGTATATCTTAAACCCAAAGCAGACCAAGAACTTTAAGGAGAATTGAATTTATTGGGTTTGTAAATGTCAAATTTCCATATTTTCTTTAACCGTAATGTTACATTCAAACGTAAATAATTCTCCATATTGGCGATTTAATAGGAAATTGTAAATTAATTTCAAGGTTGAGCTTGACCAAGAATTTTGACGATCGTTTTGTCTTGGTCTTTGGGGATAAAGGGCAATTGAGGATATTATACGTTTATTTCAAGACCAAGACATAAGAAGAATATTACTGAACACACGTGTTTTAAAAATTAAGCATGAATTCAACTTAAGACTAATAGATTAAGAATCTGGAAGGGAGTTTTACTTTGGTGTTGAATTGCTTGGAAGTAGCAAACATGTAAAACTTCATAAGCTTTCCAACTTCTTACAGTTGAATTGAAGAGTAAACAGACCCTGTACTGCCGATTAAATAGTTTGTCTTGTAAAGGGTAATTCGTCTAAGGCTAAGATCTAACAAGAATTTTAATAAGAGTTTTGTCTTGGTTAAGGGGTTAGACTTGGTAGAAGTATATAAATTAGGATGTACTGTATAAACTTCTTATAAAAAGGGTGATTTACATGATTTTGAATTAATTTAATGTGTATATTAAAGATATAAGATTTGAGTTCTTTTTTCAACTCATTACAATTTCATTTAAACAAAAGCAGCCGTCTATCTCTTGTATCCACTGTAAACTTTGCCATTTATAGATTAATTGCAAACACATCTCGAAACGAAGACAAGTCTATAACTCTGACACGATTTTTGGATTGGTCTTGTTATTGATTTAACCTAGAATGTCATGTCTTATTTATCATGGGTTAAAACAAGATTATAACTAGTCTTTGTATCGCTGCAGTACATGTATATAAGTTTTAAATTTATAGAAACTATTTTTATAATTTGACTAAAGATCCATTGGGGAGTTAAAATTTTAAGGAAGATAAAGTAAGTGGGACAGGCAATGAAGTAGTGGTAAAAACTTCAGGCATTGAAACTATTCTACCAAAGTCTTCGAGGTTGAATTCCATAACAATGCAACTTTTTAGGATGTTGTAAATGTCATTAAATTAATGCATCTTAGATGTTATACCATATAATCTCAGCAGTTGACGTACCCATGGAATAGATCAAATAAAGCAAAGAAAAAATATAACATAAGAATTGAATGCATTAGTGTTATGTGAAGGGAACTGTTTTATTAATATTGTTAAGAAATTTAATAAATTGCATTATATCAGTTCATTCTAACGTAGGAAATAACATCCCGGTTGTACACCCTCAGAATACAAAAAGCAATGCGTCCGGCCTAAGCTGTCCTTACGTGAGGTAGGTTGCAGTTGCTACCGGAAAATGGAACGGTAGGCAACTGCACAACTAGTTTCAAACTTTAAGCCATTATAAAATAAACGTTAGAAAGTAGGTCGAAATCACATTAATTTACATCAGGGAGAAAAGGATCTGCTTGTCGTGTAGATGATCTGCGTGCATCCTTGTAGCGTCGTTGTGATAAAGAAATAGCACGTGGCAGCGGAAATGGTGGTTATTCTATATGTCAGTGGAATCGATTTTATAACAAGAGTTTTTATGAGCTTGTCCAAGGCTACACTGTTAAAAAGGCAGATAAGCAATTCTGACGCACCCTTATATATTATAAATACATTGACATTTTCCATCAGTTCTTATCTATGGCTCGCAACGTTATTTATTTACATGCCCGGTCTATAATTTTGTGTTTAACGGAAAGGAAGTAATTTATTTTTACATTTCTACTGTCTAAGATATCTAACGTACATTTTCCATTTTTCCTAGTAAGAAAATGAATTGATTAGGATATCAAAACTGTTGATGTCTTATATCATCAAAGCTGAGAGGCCATGAATCGATTTTCAATCAGCTTTACCAAGTTCGACGTTACTTCACCGGCCACGTGAGTGCCTACTGTGGAACTAAATACAAGTCGACAAATATACATCAAAGTCGAATATCCCACAGACCAACTCTGACAATCTGAAGCTTTATTGTTTGGAAAAGGCTGTATATAGTAAGAACAAATATTTAACAAGCCGCCGAATTCGCAATACGGTTCCTTCGTATCTGTTTGCTTTCATTACCAAAAATGCCTCCCTAGTTGGACATTTTAACGTTACCAATGTTTAGCCAGAAAATTAACATAAAATTGTTAAGGTGATTCAAAATGAACGAATCGATTAACTTTGCTCCATTCCAGGTGAGACGTCGACGAAAATGTCATAAATAGAGAATTATGACCACTTTACACCCTTGCAAAGATCCCTCTGCCTATAAAATGTCAAGCACCTGGTATGAGTTGATGGGTTTACAATCATTCTAACTACCTTCTGAAAATAAAATAAACCAGTATTGTAGTTATTATTGCTGACCAAATCGATTAAAAAAAGCGGCTCTTCAGGAACAGAATTTAATTGTATAACACAAATAGCTTCTCAACTAACTCGGAAAGGTAGGGCAATGTACGCTATGTTAATGTAAAAGTTGAGATTGCATACGAAAGCATACCGGATATGGCCGCTTTTTAACAGAATTCGATAAATAATCTTCTTCTTACAATGAATATTCATACAGAACCACACTTAATATTTTAATCTGCCGTAAGTGTCCTGAATAATTTACCGGCAATAGGTTGGACGCGAAATACGAAGGCAAACGGAAAGTAACGCTTAAAATACTACGTGTGAAGAATTATTAAAGATCCCTTCGCACATATTTCCAATTGGAGTAAATCACAATTTCAGTCAATAAGTTAGACGCATCAATAACAGTAAATTTTGAGATCCAAACTCTACGTGGAGGTGAAGTCTCAGGAAAAACGTGGACAATACATAGAATGAGCGAGGATGTAGATGTGCCCTATGAACTTACGCAAGGAACTAGGAACTATATCCTAACAGTGTAGGAACGTACCTCTGCACATCACAGGTTTACAGTACACCCCGGTTGCACTAGACCACAACATGGATACTGCTAGGAGGCACTAGAATCAATACGAACATTTACCGAATAAGTTACTATCACCGAAAAATGATATGTGATGTATTTCCGACGTCGTCCCGCGCGATTACCGCACAAGCTGGCGTCCCTATGCGATACTCGGAACATACTACACGTTGTTCGACGCCGGCTGCGCGTCACGACGCTCAGAGCCGCGCTTGTCAAGAAAGGGGTGGGGATCTGCCCCACCCGAACCGCAATCCCTCATCAGCTATCGATTCAATTTTTCAAATATTGACATGTTTTTCGACCTATATACCTACGAGCGATCATGACTACAAAGATTTCATTTATCTTGGTCATTCTTAGATAACTTAATTTTTCCTACCCCATTTCTCAGCCGTCTCTATCACTGTGAATTAATCAGAAGTCCGATCTAGAATATGTATGAAAGGTATACATGAATAATGAGCAGCTTTTTATAAACGTATATACCTTTCCAAGATGCTGATGATTACTTTATTTATATGTGGTGGAATTGTAGTGCATTATTAATTGTGCTGGCTAGTGGCTACATGCTATTCTGCTTTTCTAGGGAGGCAAACTTTATTCTTGTAAAAATTAAAACAGGTACAAACTTATTTATAAAATTATTGATTTATAACACACGTTGGGTTAGAACATATGTTTTACTAGGAAACAACATTCTGTTTTGATATTTCATACAAAATATCTATCCAAAACCGGAAATGTCAATAACCGGACATACAAGTGTAAGAGCTGTGTACTGTTAGCAGTGTGTAGTGTACAGTTTGCAAATGTAATTTCCCTATGCTAACAAACACTTTTACGTTTTACATTTTTAATACTACTGCTACTACTATATCTTCTATACTACTGTGAAAATATTCAATGCTCCATGCAGTAGCATAAAAATAGGAAACACCGCATCATATTGAGGTTTTCAACTTAAAGGTATTTATACTGTATTTTATAGTTGGAAATTTCAATGGTAGCACCGCTAGTTAGCCTTGAATGATAAATTTAGAAACCGCTGGTAACGACATTTCTATTGATCCCTACAGAATTGGCCAAAAATTGGCCAAAAAAATCTTAATTTTTCCCAAAACACTTCTTCTTTCTCATTGCCTATCTATGTTTTACAATATTGTGTTTCAAAGCGACCATCTATAATCGTCCAAATTCCTTGAAAGCTTGTTCCTGGGATGTCATTTCCCCTTTCTTAACTAATGCGTTGCTGTTCTTCCATTGATCTACTTCCTATTCTTTTTGCTGCACACATAGGTTATCTATAATGTCTCGTTGCTCACAAACCGTATATTTAACTAACATAAGTTTTAAATGTTAATGTTTTCAGAAAATACTTTCCAAAACTACTTTTCGAGTGTTCGAAAAGATTTTGTGACTTAATAAAAATCGATATGATACACAAAACTGATACTTTTTAAATATAAATGGCTGCTAACCACGCAGAATGACCAGGACGACCGAAATGTGTGTAAAATCAGGAACAACATTTCAAAAGAAAAATTAACACATTTTTATTCAAAATACACCCAATCATTTCCAAGTTAACAAATTTGAATTTAAAAAAGTTGAGAAGCAAAATTATTATGTATATTATACCCTTCTTAATTATTCTGATCTTATAATAGTCCAATTTAGAGGATTTATCTATATTTTTATTTATTTACGTTTTTGCTCCTACACCTTGCGCACTCGTCGAATAGCTTAATACGAGGGTCGTTCATCATTTACTATCCTGGATATAGAAGCAAATGACTTAAATATTTTAAACAACTTTATTTCTCAACACGATCCCCTAACAGGTTAACACACTTAGTATAACGATGATTCAGAGCTTGAATGTCTTTAGAAAACATTTTTCGTCCTGCACTACAAACCATTCATTCACAGCAGCCGTCACCTCTCCATCGTCCGTAAAATGAGTTCCTCCAAGATGTTCTTTTAATTTACGGAACGGGTGAAAGATACTGGGATCCAGACCTGGCGAATATTCAAATTCAGCATTATGGATAGCAGCCATAGAAACACAGCTTTGGTGAGCGGGAACGTTGTCTTGGTGGAACAGAACGGCTTGTTTCAATTTTCCGCCCCATTTTGCTCTACAGCCTCACGAACTTTTGATATGCATTTTTCGTAATGGTCTGCCGTTATTGTGTGACCACATGGTGAATAATAAACAAGAAGAACTCTCTCAGAATCTCCAAACACTGTTGCCATTATCTTTCAGGCCGATGAAGTCACACGGAACTTTCGTTTGGGCGGGGAACCACGATGCCGTCATTCCACACTCTGTCGCTTTGACTCTGAATCAAAATGATTAACACATGTTTCGTCTACAGTTCCAAATCTTTCAAAAAATTCATCCGAATCCGGGTCCTCTAATCTCAAATTGCTCGAAGTAGTGAGAAACCTGGCTCGCTTCTGAACAGGTGATAACATTTTCGGAATCCATCATCCGCAGGCTTCTTTCAGATCCAACTCCTCGTGCAAAATTTTCTCAACGCTTCAAACTGAAACTAAAACGCTTCGAACGGACAAGCCACATGTCTCAGCATTATATTTGACCGTAATTCACCGATCGCGCAGCACCATATTAGGAACCAAATCAATATTATCTGGTTTTGATGGTCCAGCACCTGGTTCATGCTGACATGGCTTCCTTCTTAATTTGAAATCTCAGCACCAATTCTTAATTACTTGATATGACGGGGTAGAATCACTCAACACTCCGGTCATTATAAATTTCTTGCGGTGATACACACTTCTTAAAAAGATATCTTATCACAGTCCTTGTCACGAATTTTTCTATTTCAACAAAATCACCAGCACCACGGTCATATTAAATGTATATCTTTTATAACAAGAAGATAGGCGCCTGCAACTTGGCACATATTAATGTCAATAACCGACGTTCCTAGGAAAACATTATTCATTTGTCGGTCAATGCATTCTGTTAGGCACAATAATTAATGAACCATCCTCGTATTATGGTATCTATTTGACGATCCACAATGTTCCTAGAACGTTGTATATTAAGACTATTATACATTACTTTGTTCTTCTGATCTTTCTGATCTTCTCTCTTATGTTTATGTTTGTGCATTCTTTTAATTACTCTTGTTATTTTTCATTTTAACGGTACTTCTTTTATGTCATACCTTCATAACCAGAGTTAACCCTGACTGTCCACAACGTGATCACCTCAACCTGGAAGGATGACCTACCTGGGGTAACTTAAAGGCCTCATTAGTGCATCCGTAGTGGTTATCAAAACTACAGTATGCGTTACGTTCAACTTATATTTGAAAAATGACTATTCTAAATAGTTAGCTTTATCGCAACCGAAAATGTTGACTTTTGACTAACTTTCAAGTGCAAATTATAGCTCCATATCTTTAAAGCGACCTACAGTGGTTAGTTTTCGGTTATATGCTCTATAACAGGTTTCGAAAGTTAACAGAAAAATACTTCTAAATGCCTACTAAATGATAACCATACTAAGTTTTATAATAGTTGAACATATTATTGTGAATAACTAAGTATATTGCAATTGGGTTTAAAAACATTTACGAATTGAATCTAAATGTAATATTATCATTGTTTATTTCCCATGTTTCAATTACGTGCTTACAGAAAAGAGTAACTATTCGTTTCCTAAGTAAAAGGTGACCATTAAATTCTTGCGGCATTGGTTCAAATAAATCCACAAAAGAAAAAATAATTTGGGAGAACCTTTTAAAATCCTCATAGATTAGTCATAGATACTTACGTTGTCTGTCTTTCGTATAGAACCGAATTTAGTTTAAGCATTATCAAGAGGATAAGTAAAATAAGGGATTAGCAATTCCATTACGGTCATTTAGTTTCGTCATTCAAGTTGTGGGTTTAGCACCAAAATTTAACATGCTGATAAGCGAAAATTTTTCTGATATAAATAAAATGACAATAAATATTACAACATTAATATGGAACGGTCTACAATGTAAGCTCAGGAGTGGGCGGTTGGGCGGCATAAGACATGCGCGGTATCTCCCGGGGTTTCTTTTTTGAGTCATTAGCATTTGCATAGTATGGGCAATGGTGCTACTCAGGAGCATCCATTTTCAGTTACAGTCTCAAGTTTAATGTGTGTATCCTTTCCAATAATTATTAAGGTAAGTGTTTCTTTAATACCATTAAATTTAATTGAATATTTTAATGTAACAAGAACGGCCAGTTGTAATTTTCAGGTTAAGCTCTTGCTGGTTGGTGGTAACAACGTTAGAAATGCAACTAGGAGGATCAGTTCAATGCTGATGACACATGGTCATTATTGGTTTGGGTTGGATGGACTGTCGTACAGTCGTATTACAAGAAGCACCAGCAGAAAGTTATCCGACAAGACCTGAAGATGGGAAATGTGCTTTTGCCGAAACGTCGTCAAGACAACCACCCCGGTCCATCCCAGGACCAAGACGTTACTACGCGGGAGAATACCTGGAAGCCAATCACAGCATACAACACCCGCGGAAATCTCATAACCGACATATATATATATATATATATATATATATATATAAGTAAGTAAGTAATTCGGTTTATTCATCAAAAGATGTTTACATTTACACATTGCATTTCAACATACAGATTTAACATAGTTGGAACATAACTTTCTAAACTGAGACAAATTGGTTGCCTGTTTGGCTTCGTCAGGCATTTCGTTATACAGTTTTAATCCTTTATAATATAAATTTTTCTGAGAGCAGGCTTTTGTTGCTGCAGGTAACCTGAAATGGTTTACATATCTTGTCTCGTAATTATGTACATCCCTATTATATACAATAAACTTATTCAAATATCTAGGTAATTTATTATTAATGAGTTTAAAAATCAAAATTAATGTATTAAAATATATTCGTTGCTTTATGCTAAGCCATTGCAAGGTTTCTAACATTAAGGCAATGTGGGTACGTTTGTTACAAGATAAAATAATTCGCATTGCTCTATTTTGCAATTTTTGCAGTCTCTGCAGGTCTCCTTCATTAGCCAGAAATAATACGCTAGCACAATCATCAAAATGTGGCGCAATAATCGTTTTGTACACTAATATTCTCGACCAAATGTTTAATTTAGAACTTATTCGTCCAAAGAAACCTATCTTTTTAGCAGCTTTTCCTACCACATAATTGACATAGTCCTTAAAAGTTAACCTATTATCTATTACAACACCAAGGTATTTAAATTTAGTTACATACTCTATTTCAACATCGTCAACCACAACATTCGGCACCGTATTGTGCAATATCCATCCGCTACTAATTATCATTGCTTCAGTTTTGGATGTGTTTAATTTAAGCTTATTAAGTTTTAACCAATCAGAAATATTTCGAAGGTCACGATTTAATTTAGTTACGGCACTATTCACATCACTATCAGCTGTTGTTATCAG
>JABXWE010001375.1:0-46829 GCA_014611495.1 Limonius californicus | reverse complement strand
TGTAACGAACCAAAAGGCCGAAGTCACAATAATTTAGTAAGAACAAGGAAAGCCTCGGCTAGCTAAATCATACTTACTTTAGAGTTGTGGGCTTTTGTTGAACATGACGAAATGATTTATAAATCAGTCCCTTAATTAGGGCGCCACTCCTTTTTGGAAGATCAAAGTTGATTAAGTAATTACATATAGTATTTGAGCAAAAGGAGAAGCTCAAAAAAACAAAAATTACCATAGATGATTAGAACAAGAATAAATTTATTAAAATAACACATTTTAACATTTCATAATAACAGGTTACAAACAGGATAAATTCAAATTTGACATTTAGTAAAGGCACACAAAAGATTAAAATTCAAATATTCCTTGAGAGCTCTCAGTGCATTTAAAATACTATTTCATAAAAGATTTCTTTTAACACACCCTAAGCTAAAGTGATAATTCCGAAAAGTTTATTTATTTTAAACAATGAAATGTAGAAAATATATTTAAAAACAAACGTCCACTAACATCGAAGAAATACTTTGAAAGTTTACGTTGATTCATTTAAGCACTGTTTACATAATTAATTAATTAGGGCGTTTCGAACATACCTTTGTTCTTGGAATGCAAACACGTCATAATTGGATGACGTCACAGGACTATGTATAATTATTAGTTGACAAATACGACAGCTATTGTTTGTTGTTCGTTTAAATTGAGCGAAGACTGGATTGCAGATTTTTCGACAGGGTGTCCCTTCTTTATGGGACTGCAGGTTAACATTATTAGAGATGCAGCCGAAGAAATTTGAAGTTGCAAGGAATTGCGCAACAATCAGAACAGCATCATTTCAACAATAAACCACTCTTATCCACAGTTTTTGAATTATTTAGCTATCAAATCGATGCCGGTAACATACGAAAGATAAACGAAGGCACAGGCATTGTAGTTAAACACTCACAAGATAAGGTAGCTCAAAAAGGCATTTCAAAATTTTCGAAGACAAAAAATTGCACTAAGGAATTAACTCGTGTGCACGCTCTCACCGCCAAAATGCGTCTCCTCATTTTACTAGAAAGAATGCCAGCAGGAATGATTTGTGCGGAGCTAGCAGAAACAATAATCAGCCGCACATGGACCCATTTTCCTAGAAGCAATTATAGAAATTCACGTAGGCCATGATTTTTAAAACAATGCAAAAAAACAACGTCGCATATCCCATTGAGTTAAAATGAATGGATAACCATTGAGATAAAAAGACGAACGTTTCACTCGCTACAAAATCAAAGAAAAGAAAAAAACAATAAAAAAAGAAAGCGAAAAAGCTCCGAGTAATATCAGAATAATGTTCTACTTTAGAAACCACATCCCAGAGACTATCACATATATTCAGGGCAAACAACCACTCAAAGGTACCAAGTAAAATGATCACATTCATACCCATGCATCAATTCACTGATCGATCAAACATTCTAAACATGGTTCATTAGGAGAAAAGAATTCACACACGAAGCCAAACAAAACTTGGGAACACACATAAACAAACGTCAAAATAAAAAGAATACCAGGCTGTGCATTACACGCTACTAAGGAACAATCCATCAAAGGAAAACAAGACGGAAAGATAAAATAAATTTAGTAAGACCCCTACCAAAAGAAAACCTAACCCACTGGTATCTTTTCCCCCACCTGTGCCGATACCTGACATCGTAATGTCTTTCCCACCCTGACACAGGTGTTCACTAGTATAGTTAGTGACGACTAAAATGATGGCCACAAAAACCACCAGCGACAAGGGAGGGGTGAAGCCCATGACTTCCTTGAAGGGGTCACGCTCATGCGTTCATATCACGAAGTGGCCAAAGCCGACAACACAAGAGTAAAGGATGGAGAACGAAGTATCAGAACCTCCAGAGCCTGAAATAAAAAAATACCAGTTCGGTCCTCAAAGAGATACTGAAAAGGGCACGTGTGCAACTAACAACACCGATCGCCTGCGACCCACACACAACGGCAGTGAGACCAATTACATACGCGACTAAATAAAGCTGTCAAAACATCGGGAATGTCTTACACAAAAGTGAAGAGATCTACACCTGCACAGTTTTCCGTCCAACCGACCAATACAACACAGGGACTTATTAAAGGGTAGGGGTGAGTGCAAATAAACTCAACCTCCTGAATTTAGACCTTAACACATAACATAGCTGAAGAACAGCCAGGGGTCTGTTAAATAAGCACGCAATCTTACATTGCGCAGGAGTACGTTAACATAGACGCATTTGAGGCCTAGTGTATAGGCAAAGCGAGTCTTCATAACGACTCAGATATGGGTTTAGTAAACTAGGTAAGGTAAAGAGAATACGGTTTAACAACCAGGTAAGATAAAGATAATTCATAAGATAAAATATATATGCCACAAGGCAAGGTAAGATATACATAGATAAACTAAATGCTGACAAATTTTAAATCAGCTAGTTAGAGATTATGATAAGATAAACCTATATTAGAGATAACAACAAAAAAAAATATATATATATATATAAAGAAAAAATACTGGAACAATTATAAATAACTATAATGGTATAAGGACATTGGGTTAAACCGATCCCTACGATAAGAAGAGACATGCAATGCGTAGAAGAGGGAGCCTCTGAACTTCACGAGATCCGTTCATGCCGCTGTATTCCCACAACTAAACATACATCTCACATCCATCGAGGGAGACGGAGGACTTGTCCGGAACGGGGGTTGAATACATTAGCATATATTCCAAGGTGGATGCCAATACTTTAAGTAATTAAGCAGGTAGGGGAAGGTAATGTAATAAGTTTGGCAATTATGCCTCAGGGAAGTCACAAGAGTTGGGTTTCAAATCTTTAAGGTGAAACTTGCCTAATGGGTTCCCATCCATGTCAGTAAGTTGGTACACCAAATTAGAAAGTACTTTCGTTACTTTACAAGGAATAAATTTGGGAGCTAGTTTCTTAGAAAAATGTTTTGAGGCATCAGATAAGACAAAATTACGTTTCCACACAACATCTCCTACAGAGAAAGACAAAGGACGCTTCCTAAGGTTATAACGGCGTGCGTTGGTTTCATACGCCTTATGAAGTCGGATTTTAACTTCCTCAAATAATTCAGGGAGGGAAGATAATTCTCTAGTCCAAAAGGACTTATCAGCAATCTCTAAGGGATTTTTGGGATCTAAAGGAACATAGAAGTCACCAGAGGTCGGCACATGACGACCAAAAACTAGAAAATTTGGAGGTACTTGAGTGACATCATGCTTAGCTGATCGTATAGCTTGGGCAATTTCGAAGATGTGTTTATCCCAGTCACGATGAGACTCTTTAATATAGGAAGAGATAGCAGTTACTAAAACTCTATTCACTCTCTCTGTCGGGTTAACTTGGGGATGGTATCTGGCGTTCAGCCATACCTTTTGAACTTTGACTTTGTTCAAGTAATCTTGAAATTCTTTCGACACAAATTGGGAGCCATTGTCGAACATGACAGTTTGAGGAACACCGAAGATTGAAAAGACTTGGTCGTGAAGAAATTTAATCATAGGCTTCGCTTTAGCCTCACGCAAGGGTTGGACTAATACAAATTTGGAAAACCAATCGGTAACGACAAACAAATGTTGAAAACCTTGTTTACTTTTGGGCATGGGCCCTAGTAAATCCATACTGACTAATTGGAAGGGATAGCTAACTTCTTTCTCTTTACCCATAAGTCCAGCACGTCCAGAGTTATCACTTTTCTGACTTGCACAAATTCTACAGTTTTGAATGTGTTTACTAACAGACTGCCGTAACTTTGGCCAATAATAAAATTCATTCACTCGAGCCACTGTTTTCGCTACACCAAAATGAGCCGCAGTTGGTTCATCATGAAAACGATGTAAAATTTGATCTCTATTAGCAGTCGGAACTACTAATTTCCAATCAGGGATGTTTGATTCTGCAGGTAAAGCAGAAGGAAGATATTTATAAAGATATTGACCCTCGACCTTAAAATAAGGGTATTCTTCGGGATTATTCTGAACATTTTCAATCATTTTTAGGTACCATTCATCTGGAGTAAATTCATTAATTTCAATAGAAGACACAGAACGAGATAGCGCATCTGGAATAACATTAAGTTTCCCAGGGCGATGTTGGACATCAAAATCAAATTGAGAAAGACGCATGCACCATCGAGCAAGACGTCCGGAGGGTTCACGAATATTATGAATCCATTTAAGGGCTGCACAGTCAGTAACAACGGTAAAAGGAGTTCCTTCCACATATCCTCTGAAATGTTCAATTCCAAAAATAATTCCTAAAAGCTCACGTTCAGTAGCGGAATATTTACGTTCAGCATTAGTTAGGGTGCAGCTAGCGTAAGCGATAGGGTGTTCGGCACCATCAGAAATTTGATAGAGCACAGCTCCAAGAGCAAGGTCACTAGCATCCGTTTGGATGTAAAAGCGAGAAGAAAAATCAGGTGATCGTAAGATAGGGGCTGAAGTAATACTATATTTAATTTTAGCAAATGCCTCGTCAGCCTCAGGAGTCCCGATGATAAGTTCTCCTTTCTTCTTGTTTCTGATGAGAGAAGTGATAGGTGCAGATAATTCAGCAAAATTTTTAATAAAGCGACGATAATAACTAACCAAACCAACGACACGTTTGACTTCAGTAGTATTTCGAGGGATAGGAAAATTAGCAATTGCAGAAACCTTATCCGGGTCGGTGCGAAGACCTTCACCGTCCACTACAAAACCCAAAAATTTAAGAGATGATCTACAAAATTGACATTTGTCAAAATTTATTGTGAATCCAGCAGATTTTAAACGGGCACATAAGTTATTGAGAGATTCGATATGTTCTTCAAAGTTACTAGAAGCGATGATAATGTCGTCTAAATAAACAAAGGCTTTTTCATCCCACATCAGGGGTCCAAGGACACGTTCCATACATTTTTGCATAGTTTGTGGACTATTTGAAAGTCCAAAAGGCATTACTACAAATTCAAAAAGACCTTTACCAGGGACACAGAAAGCTGTCTTATTAGTGGAAGATTTTTCCAAAGGGATTTGCCAGAAAGCTTTACGAAGATCAATACTACTAAGGAAACGGGCATTCCGTAATCGGTTCAAAATAGCATCTGTTCGAGGTAAAGGGAAGGCATCTTTAACAGTCACGCTATTCAATTTACGTGCATCATAACATAAGCGAAGTTCACCAGACTTCTTCTTGACCAGTAGGACGGGACTACTCCAGGGGCTATTTGACGGTCGAATGACACCTAACCGCAGCATATCATCAACTTCTTGATGTAAATATTTTTGCATAGCAGGGGATAATAAATATTGTCGCTGTTTAATGGGTTGGGCATCACCCGTATTAATATGGTGTTGAAGGACATTGGTTCGCCTCAATTCTTCTGAAACTAGATCATAAAAATTAGAAATGGTATCTTGCAAAAGGGTAGACTGAGAATCTGTTAAAAGATGTTGATCAATAATTTGATTTTGGGTAGTTATTGAAGAAACATTTTCAATTTGAGAGGTTCCTTGAAGATACTCTCTGTTTCGCAAGTCAAAACTAAGTTGAAAGATATTTCCAAAATCAACGCCTAAGATAATTGGTTGAGTTACAGAAGGTACTATCAAACAATTTACAAAACGAGTATTACCATTTAGGGTGAAAGGCAAAGAAGTTACACCAGTGCAGGGCTGTCCTACACCATCAGCAGTAGTAACATGGAAAGGACAAGGTTTAATGTCCAGTTGAACTTTATGCTTACGAAAGATGTCAAGTCCAGAAGCTCCAATTACAGTGGAACAAGCACCACTATCAAATAAACAGGCTAAGGGATGTCCAAAAACAAATACAGTGAGGTATAAACGATTATCTAAAGGTACAGAGGTACAAATTCGAGAAATAGTCTTTTCAGACATAAAAGTTTTAACATGGAGTAACCAGGCATTCCATTCATCATTAGTTGGGGAGAAATTTACTTTCTTGGAGGGATATTCGTCTTTGGAGTGGGTTTGTCTTTTGGAGGAAAGCGCACAGGGATATTCTGGTTGTTTGAAGTTTTCGGTGCCGATCCGACGTGGACAGTGCGAGAAACAATTGAATTGGATCCCGAAGCGGCACCGCGTGTTACGTTTTTTGAACAGGAAGGACAGGTATTTTTATAGACATTCTTCTTACCACAACCATAACAAAACACAGTTCGTGCCTTATTACATTCACTGTAAACATGACCTTCTTTTAAGCAATTAAAACATTTAGGTAAGCGAGTGTTAAAAGAAAGGGTAGAAGGGATTTGTTCCGTTGCATCAGGAATTTTTTCAGCCTGATTCATGTAAGCTAAATCCGGTTCTAACAATGCAATACGACGTTGCGGTGGTGGGCGATATTTATCAGCTCGGGACTTGACATCTTGAACCTTACGACATAATTCTTTCAAATGAGGTAAGTTACTAATTTTATGAAGGCCTACGCGCTCTGCAAAATAAGGATTTAGATTTCTTAAAATTTGGTCCAGGATTTCATCATCAGGACGTGTTTTTTCTAAGCGCTGGTATAACGCTTCCATAGAGATAATATAAAAGGTAACATCCTCAGAGGAACCTTGGGTTCAATTTCGAATTTCATTTAATAAATCATAATCATAACCTGCGGGAAGAAAATCACGCTTAAGGCAACGAACGAGCTCCGCCCAGTCACTAACACTTTCTTTCACACTACGGTACCATAATAAACCAGCATCGGAAAATAAATCGATAGCCGAAACAAACAACTCATGCTTAGACACATGCCTTGCTTCACAATAATCGTCAACTTTCTCTAAAAAGGACATAACACTTTCTTTCCCTTTTTGCCCAGTGAACTTAACATTCCATTTATACACAGGTACCATTTTAATTGGGATTACACCAGAACTAGATAGATTTAAGTGAGACATTTGGGCCATAGAAGCATTAAGTGCGGCACTGGATTCACGCTCCGCCACTGCCTCTTCACATTCAATCAAAATTCCCTCTAAGGTAAGAATTTCATTTTCAGACTCATTCTTTACTTTCATTTGCTCGTCATCGGCCGTTCCTAAAAGTTGGACTCTATTATTTAGATGAATTAACCGCGACTTGACCCTAGCACACACATTAAAGGTACAATCAGATGTACGAACATCTAAAATATCATAAAGATCCTTAATTGTCAAATTAATTTCCTCTACACTATCAGGTTGAATGAGTGAAACAGGCGTAGAACGTTCTTTCTTTAATTGGCCACGTAATTGGGCACGTCTACGTTCCTGGGTTGTTTGTGGAGTACTACGACAGGATAATTCGAAAACAATTTCATGAATTTTCAAATGATTCGGCTCCATGATGAAGTGACAAAAACACGGTACGAAGATAAAAACCACCGAAGATAAAGTACAAAAACGTTGTAAGATAAGGTAGCTGTCGTATTAATTTTTTTTTTGTTTTAAACAATTCACAAAGGTAAAACGCGGTAAAGTTATTTAATTCAAAATACCTTTGCAGTTATGAAGCCACGAAAACGGTATGTGAACGCTTTACATAGGTATACATCAAGATAATTGCTATAAACAATAAATACAGACACAAAAAAATATATAAACACATGCACAGGTAAACCATGTAGGTACAGGTAAGTCAAGATACACAAAATAAAATAAGGGTACTGATTTTGTCATGCCCACAAAATTTACTCGATTGCCCTCACGTTCGGTCGCCAAAAATGTGTCACGAACCAAAAGGCCGAAGTCACAATAATTTAGTAAGAACAAGGAAAGCCTCGGCTAGCTAAATCATACTTACTTTAGAGTTGTGGGCTTTTGTTGAACATGACGTAATGATTTATAAATCAGTCCCTTAATTAGGGCGCCACTCCTTTTTGGAAGATTAAAGTTGATTAAGTAATTAAATTTAGTATTTGAGCAAAAGGAGAAACTCAAAAAAACAAAATTTACCATAGATGATTAGAACAAGAATAAATTTATTAAAATAACACATTTAAACATTTCATAATAACAGGTTACAAACAGGATAAATTAAAATTTGACATTTAGTAAAGGCATACAAATGATTAAAATTCAAATATTCCTTGAGAGCTCTCAGTGCATTTAAAATACTACATATTTCATAAAAGATTTCTTTTAACACACCTTAAGCTAAAGTGATAATTCCAAAAAGTTTATTTATTTTACACAATGAAATGTAGAAAATATATTTAAAAACAAACGTCCACTAACATCGAAGAAATACTTTGAAAGTTTACGTTGATTCATTTAAGCACTGTTTACATAATTAATTAATTAGGGCGTTTCGAACATACCTTTGTTCGTGGAATGCAAACACGTCACAATTGGATGACGTCACAGGACTACGGATAATTATTCGTTGACAAATACGACAGCTTTGTTTGATGTTCGTCTAAATTGAGCGAAGACTGGATTGCAGATTTTTCGACAGGGTGTCCCTTCTTTATGGGACTGCAGGTTAACCTTATTAGAGATGCAGCCGAAGAATTTTGAAGTTGCAAGGAATTGCGCAACAATAAAACACTCTTATCCACAGTTTTTGAATTATTTGGCTATCAAATCGATGCAGGTAACATACGAAAGATAAACGAAGGCACAGGTAGTTAAACACTCACAAGATAAGGTAGCTCAAAAAGGCACTTCAAAATTTTCGAAGACAAAAAAATGCACTCAGGATTTAACTGATGTGCACGCTTTCACTGCCAAAATCCGTCTTCTCTTTTACTAGAAAGAATGTCAGCAGGAATGATTTGTGCGGAGCTAGCAGAAACAATAATCACCCGCACATGGACTCATTTTCCTAGAAGCAATTATAGAAATTCACGTAGGCCATGATGTTTGAAACAATGCAAAAAACAACGTCGCATATCCCATTGAGTTAAAATGAATGGATAACCATTGAGATAAAAAGACGAACGTTTCAATGTAAGCGGTTGCACGACAATGTAAGTTTGTTTAAATGTTAAATGTATTAGATCCAAGCAAAGATTGTCGAGCTAACTAGTAGTTATCAGTAAGCGGTTTGTTCAGTAAAAGGCGTATTACAAGTTACCATGGGAATTTATTTGTTATATTATTATTTTGTTGTATTTCGCTAACTCAATGGCTGAAGGTTATCGAAAACAGCCCTTGTAGGATTAACAATAAACTTCATATATTTAGTAAAAGGTTCAGTGTCACTAAAAGAGAAATAAAATATCTTCGGAGAAGCGCAATTAGTTCATTTTTGCTTATTTATAAAATCTTTTTCAGTTGGAAACACAAACATCGAATAACTCACAACAAACCAAAGCAGTTTCTTTACTGATTACTTATTTAGCAGTTTAGATTTATTTAAAATGGGTGTAAAACAACTTTCAGCACAGC
Organism: Limonius californicus; assembly: GCA_014611495.1. NCBI lineage: Eukaryota > Metazoa > Arthropoda > Insecta > Coleoptera > Elateridae > Limonius > Limonius californicus. Next base: position 37,412 of record JABXWE010001375.1, on the reverse strand, counting down.
CAATGAGTTTGCTTAGTGTTATAAGGAAATGAGTTTACTTAGAGCCTCTGTTGTAAAAAAAAAGTTAAACAACTTAGCAAATAAATTTTGTTAATGCTTCTCTTACAAAGACAAGCAGCTGAGATACCAGAGATAGACATGAAATTATTTACAACGGACCAAATAAAACTAATTTATGTCTACTTTTTATATTAATAATGTAGCGGCAAATAGTTCCTATGATAGTAATTAATTCTTATTCGATAAGTTGAGTTCGGAAGTACTTACCGAACATGGGCGTAAAATAATTTCCCTGTTTTCCGAGGATACAACTTGGTTAAATTTGTGCGTGTTTTGCGCTTCACCGCATCCCGCGAATTCGCTCACCCACAGACAAACGAATCATTGGAAAAGCTGCTGCTTTTCGATATCCCGATTAATTTAATTTAATGTAAAATTAGGGCGAGTTGAGAAACGCACTTTCCGCCGCGGGAAATTGGAGCAAATAATTCAGTTACGAAGCCATCTGTGGCGGAGGGAAGTAAAGAACGATAAGTAAGTTTGGTACGCTCATTTCCCAAACCGGCAATCGCATCGATGGAAACACGGGAATTAGATCAAACTTCCAAAATATTAACAAGATTTTTAAATTTCAAGGATTCGGATTAATAGGAAACACTTAACTACCCAGGAAGCCTTTAAACTTAAGTTTACTACATAAACTACTTAATAACTTGACGGATTATAAATTTGATAAAATGTATGTCAGTTGACAGAACACGGCATTTCGTATATTTATATAGTACGTTTCCCTCAATTACGACGACCAACGTATTCTACGTTACTGCTTTTACATTTATTATTTTATTAATTTATGTTTTTATTTTGCATTTTTTATTCTAAAGAGGAAAACGTAATAATTAACACTCGTTAATCCTGCCGTTTTAAAATTGTCGATGAACCCGAACCACCCTCAATCGAATGGTAGGATCGCACGATGGTATCTTTTTTGCCTTCTAGTCTGTACCGTACGTTCTGGAGACTCTGCAGTCTAAAAGGTTTATTGTGCTCACTTTGGCTATTTAATTCACAAACATGTGTCCTTGGTATAATGTAGCCTGAATTTATGTGGTTTCACATCTGGGTGTCCAAATATGCCTTGTCTTATGCTTACCAGCGCATTGGAGTTTGACACAACGTCCCTCGATGTTTCTGGTTTCTCATCGCAGAGTCTACATGCGGGGTTTCCCTCAAATTTCTTGATCCTCCTGAGGTGTTCTTTAACAGTCAGGATCATAAGTCGTGTACTACTTAAGCAATTCTTCAGCTCTTTTTGAGCAGGGCCGATTGATAAGAGCCTTGTTATGGTTTAGTCCTGGTCTGTTCTCCCAGTAGATTTAGGGTTGACTGCAAATCTAATCGCTTATATGGCTGTAGATTGCATTTGTTGGCACGCTCAGGGCACTAGTAGGCACTAGGCGCTAGTAGGCACTTGTTGATCCCAGGATTGTCAGTTCATCGGCTCTCTCGTTGCCTTTGACCCAACAGTAATTTGGAACCCAGAACAGACTCCCCGTGCTCTGTCTTGCCAGGCCATTGAGTTCTCGATGATATTCCCAAATCAGTCTTAATGAGGACTTTAGGCCCAATAGAGCTTTCAAGGACGCCTGGTAGTCAGACGGGATATAGATGCGCCTACCTACATAGGATCTTCTATTTTCCCGCTGCACGCCGAAGTATTTCGGTTTGGAAAACCGACGCTTACCTGTCAAGAGGAAAGCTAAGTGTTTCTCTTGGTTTTACCTCATGTATACCTCCCCCGGCATCCGTCTCGGTTTTCGAGCCGCCTGTGTATCAGATAAGGCTGCCACGAGGAATTAGCTAATTTTGTCGCCACTATGCAGATCTTGAATTTTCCCTTCGTAGAGGGTAGCTGCAAGATATTTTGCTCTATATTATAATTTATGCTCTGTTCCTATACTCTGAGTTGTGTAGTCTGTAGAGTCCAAGTCTGGCGTTTCTCTGAATCACAAGGTGGACGATGGTATCTTGAAACCTTTAGAACTGCCAATTATCTTTTAACAAAATCATATTGGCGCCATTTGTTGGAAAGTTACTTATTCCTTGGTTTTACAGTATATACATGGATTGGGTTATCAAATATCTACACAATTCAGAATTTAAAATTTCTGTTTTTATATCAAAAATAGTAAATCACAACTTAGTTGGATGTAGGATTAAAACAAAAAATGCAGCGAAAGCTTTCAAATACATAAATATCAAAATTTAATAATCGGGATGAATATTTCATCAAACCTGAAAGCCAATCTGTTAATCCCTAAGTAGAGATAATACCCGCATAATACCTTTCAAACACACAAGAACCGATTCCATTCCCCATCAATTAAGTTGACCATATCTAGATTTAATTTTCAATATCAATTGAGAAACTTTTCAATAAACCTTGTGTCCACAAGATCCCGACAGAGTTATAATGAAATATTGGCGGATATTAAAACCTTCGGCGGGGGGCAGTTGTAGGCCTAGAGTAAGTTATCACAATGTATTATTATATAGCGAACAAAGGGGAAGCCCCCAAAGAGCTCCCCGTCGATATTCCTATTCGCGCGAGTGGTGCTATTTTAAATCCCTCGGGATCCTGTATCGTGGCGCGTTCTAAGGCGCAGTGTTTTCCTATTTATAAGGCACGCCTCGCATGCATTTTGAAAATGCCGCAGCTCGAATCGGAGACAAGCCCGGAATTCCGTTCCAATTAACAACCGCAAGAGATTTCATCGGCTCGACGTTCTTTGACGTTAATTAAATTTTAATTAATAATTATATTACCAATTTGCGGGTAGGTTTTCAAGAATTTGGGGTTTATAAAGCAATAAATTTAAAAACCGGATTTTAGAGCTGGCTTGTGTGTTTGCATCGCAAAAGCGTTCTGGCTGGGCAAATTCATAATTCATGGCCCGAATGAATTTATGGATTTTTATGAAGCTTCGAGATAAACATTTTTATCTTTAAAGTGGAGTTTATAGAGAAATGTTTAAGAGCAATAACATTTTGTGTCTCAGGACATTTGATTTTAAAATCATAAGAGATGTTATAACTTTAATGGGTCTGGATACAAGATTTGTTGTTGTTCAAAGGTGAATATTATTTGAAGATATATATTGGAAAAGACTGCACATTGTATAGAAAAAGTAGTCATGTAAGGCACCACATAATGGAGCACTAAGTTTATAGCTTAGATCGGATAGGTTTATTTTTTACGAATCAAATGATATGAAACATTTGACCAGCTTCTTGTGTCACGAAATGCTAAAGCATAATAGAGAATGAATAAAATTTATTTGATTGTGGGTATAAGTAAAAGATTCCTAGATTCTACCACAAAACCGAAGGAGCTTTAAAAATGAGTACCTACAATAAAGTTTTATGGAAATAAATTGCAAGAGAGGAGGTTTGCCGTATGTAAGGATATTTATGCGGAATCAGTTGCAGTATTTGTTGGTGTATTTTAATGACGAACCAAAGTTAAGGCTTGCTAGAATTTAAGGAAATCTTGCTTTTGCAGTGGAAGTGTAATTTTTTACATTTTACCTTAAAGAGAAAATCGAGAAAATATTTTGCAACAGTTTACGAATAAAATTGAGACTATGCACGTTTTAGAGGGAAAAGTTTTCAGGATAAGAAGACACAAAATAAAATCAATGGAAAATACTGTAACGTTCTGAAAATTGAATAAGCTGTAAAAGAACCAATTATAAATGTAATAAAACGTAGAAAACCTGGAAAAACGATGAATTACACACCTGAAAATTTAAAAATAAAAACTCCACGTTATAAATCCCTAATGTTTGAGCTTGGTTTTAAATATTAAATAAGTATTAAATATTAATGGCAAAGAGGCACAAAGAAGGGTTCGATAGAATCGATCAATAGATGCCAGCCTTCCACTCCAAAGAACACGCAGTTGCTTCTAGGGGTCTGTCTGCTACAGAGCTGTTTAGGTTTACGGAGACTTATGAATTTGCCCCTGATTTTCTTCATATTCTTTCATTTGAAAATTACTCTCCGGTAGAGGATGTGATATTTGGGTCCATTGCAGAAATATAACTTTACGAAGGGCTCAAAGGACTCAGTGGAAAGGAAAAAATGACGTTTGGTAGCACAAGATCAACAACCTGAACTGTTCCTATAATTAAACAATATTTCATACTGAAACCCTTATCTAGCGTACTTTAATTCTTAAATAATTACATCCTGAGGAGATGGTAGAAAATCTAACCTAAAGAAGTGTCACATCTGCTATATCACCAGAGACAACATTTTTCAATTAAAAAAATCGTGAAGGGGTTGAGTAAACAGGTATGACGGTTTTCTCTCGTTTGAAGTTGAACGTTTAATAGATTCATTCCATTGTTTTAATTCGTAAATAGCGCATTTTGCGCCACCTCTCGATTATGCCATGAATTGTTACTGTTTGGTGCGTTTTCATTGGCGGGCGCGGGCTACAATCTTCAAGACGAACTCGATTGGTTTTTGGAGTAAATTTCCAAGCAATTGATTTCAGGATCACGTGCAGGACTGTTTTTGGGAACCAACTCCGGCTGGTCGTTCCCGTGACTACGTGACATCCTTAGCTAGACGCTCGAAGCGTGCGGACATTTTAGGCTCAGTGAAATTAGGGTGAGATTCAAATTGCTCTTGTAGTATAATGTGCCGTTTTCACGTAATACAATTCGACCACAAACTCGGATTAAATGTATAATGCTGCAGCATTTCACACATGAAGGAGTTTGACCTGCCCCTACTCTCACACCTGGTGGATCGGGTGCCAAATGTATGACACGTGTCGAATTGCTGGGCATCACGCATTAGACTATCGCATTATTAGCTCTTGTTCGTTCGAGAGGAGGTACCCAATTATTTAAAACGACTTGGTAGGCTACCCGCCAGGCATCGAGTCGGGGATTCGAACTCCCGACATTCCGTACCGGAGCCCCGTGCTTTAATTACTGGAACACGTTGGCGCTGATTAAATATATACGAGAGTCAATAACTTATTTGACAATACTGTGATGGTTTTTTTATCGGTTGATACAAATACATTGACCCAGTTACTCTTCCTAATGTTCCTGTCAAGATTTACCGTTCCAGCAGAATCTCTGTGCCGATTTTATCGTTTATGACATATAAAACCACTAGTTATTTTGCGTTATTTTGATTGCTAGTGACGTCAGCCTAACAGTCTCTTTCTTTCGTCCCTTCTCCTTGGGGGCGTCGAGGAAGCCAAAGTCAACCTCTTTAGCATCCTCTACTCAAACGCCTCATTAAAGAAAAAAATTATCCATGTTATCACATGTTAGTAAAGACTGTAAACAGTGGTTATACATATGTACAACGTGCTTCAATTTGTGATATGTAAAAATAGTTGCATTTTTGTAAAATAAAGTAACCTTCTGCTGCTAACTGTTTAGCAGATTTAATAATTAATTTTACTTGTGTTCTGAACCCAACTAATATTGACTATGCAGTTTCTTTTCTCTATTTTACAAGAAATGTTGTTTCTGTACAGATTTGAGTAGCAGGTTCGGACCTCCCGAGGCCCTTTAATATATTATAATTTATAGCTGGACTGACTCCGGTCTTTGTTTAGAGGTTTTTGGCGTGTAACTGTACAAACCTGTTATTTAATATATGTTATATACTCATTGTTTAATAGCCTATAATTTGTTGTTCTGTGTACTTTTATGTATGTATTTTGTAAGCAATTCTGAGGTAAGGAGGAAGAGCGACAAAGTAGGTTCGATTCTCCGTAAACTGTAGGACTTTCACGAGGATTTTCGTTGAGCTGTAAATTGACAGGGTGGCGCCCACCGCGCTTCTCCCGTACATTGTGTTAATGGAGACTTGCTTCCAGTAATCGTTTTTTAGGAACCCTCCATCCTCCCGATGCTAGCCGTTGAGCAAACAACGTTTTTGTGCGAGCTAACGAATACAATCGTTTGGCCCATAACACAAGGGAAATTTGGAAGTATCATTCAGTAAAGATATGAACAGTTGATCAAGAAATAGTAGTAAAATTAGTGAATGCATTCTAGACAGTAATATGACAGAGTGTAATAAATAATATTGACAGCATGCAGACTAACATCATAATAACTTTGAAATTGTAAGTATCGCCAGTCAGACATAGGCAAGCTGTAGTTCATCACAACCACGAGCTTTTTATTTATGTAGGTCTGTTTGTACAACCTCTGTCTAACACCGTGACGGTTGGTATCTTACCTGTTTGAATATTTATGAGAAACGTAAATCATTTCGAGATATGTCAGAACTTTGTGAGATAACGGTTCTAAAATTAGAAGCTTGTTTTGTAAATACGATTTTTATCGCAACAATAACAAAATATTTTTGAGTGTCTTGGCAGACACTGTCTGAACGTGCGAATTTCGGAAGCTACATCAGATATCTGTGCCTAGAATATCTGCAGCATGTCAAGTCGAACTACTGTCAATCAATAATCGATGTATATAGACTTCTGCCTAGTTTGTATTGCAGCACAGAATTCAGGAACCTTTCTGGTCCTATTTTACTTATTTTGAAAACATCAACTTTCCTATAATAAAAGAATTCAGTTTTAGGCAACTTCCTTGGTATATATGTTGTAAAAATTAGCCGTCGACGATCGTAACTTCAACTAAAATATCTCCTTTTATGGGTTTCACAAATCTACTGTTTTTTATATTTATTTAGAATCTTAATACAGCTGCAAAAGAATTGGTAATTTCAGAATTGAACAAGTAGACTCTAAGTTGTTTGCGACAAAATGGCTCTCTAAAGCATAAAAACTAAAGAGACACATGCAAATACAAGTTAAATGAAATGTTTTACAATGGAGAAAACACTTTAACATATAAAATGTGAAGACAGATAGACATTAAGTAAACATAATTTTAAGGAATATGAAAAATGTATATAAAAGACTTCCGTTCTATGTCTAATTTAAAAGTTATTAGATTACTGAAGTAACTTTAGAATATATAAACTTTAAAAGAGATGGAAAAAAGCGGTGAGGTGAAACTAATAAAAATTAAAAAACTGTTAAAAAAGGAAGAGAAAACCGAAAGACTTAATGTATGTAAATAGCTGATATATTGAAAATAATATCTAAAGCGCGACCATTTAAACCTCGAACAGCGGAAACCGAGTCTCAAGTGACTCCGATTATCATTTTATTTTATAATTCTCACCTTCTCCAAAATATCACTTTAAATGTTTGTGCATTCCTCGAAGCTGTTATGAAGTTACCTTAGAATAAATTTAGTGGAAAAATGTTTAGCATGTCTGAGATAATGCACTCTAATCACTTGAGACCGGAAGGTTTACTGTCTGTGCAGACAAAGAAAACATACATGCATAAGTGTGATAGCTGTTCAAAATTTATTTGTCAGACATGTGGAAAGGTTACTGTAGAAAAAGAAATGTTAGAAGTAATACTTAAGTTATTTGTTGGAAGCCTTTTTATTGAATAAACTTGCTACGGATGGATGACGAATTATTACCTTTTTTTTAGCCTGCAGATCAATAAGTGCAACTGGTTGTAAAAATCAATAGCATTATAGTTACATTATCATATGAAAGCATTTATTAGGAACATCAACATTTTGGTGTTTCGAAATTGATGTAAAAACATCAAAATACTATAAATAACGCTTAAAAATATATACAAATAAGCATTAGAAGGGCAACAAAACCATGAAATAAGCGTCGAAAGCTTAATGATTTAAAATTGTTAGCATAATGTATGCTCTATCGAAACAACTGGACATTAAATAAACTCGTTTGTATTTTCTTTTCATCTTTCACTGACAGCCTTTTCGTCCCGCTGCTGTGCATCGGCCTCTTCTCTGCCACGCGCGTCTCTTCAGCACTAAGGTAGAAAGACGGGAGACCTACAGTTTAACGGCGAATCCTAGCGACTGAAATTGCAGAGAAGGTTTTTAGCATTAAGATCCCACGGTTGCAAGCCGGATTGGGAAATTGTGTGAGGTGGGTTGCAGACACGACTTTTATAAATCTGCATAGTACTGCTTAGGTATCGAACCCAAGCCAGAATCGATGTTTTACTCAGAAAGCTACCGCTTTACCAACTGAGCTACCACCATACACCTATAATATGTATTACGATTTATTTATGCTGACGGTGTTAAAGAGAAGGGGCGTGGCCGGATAGGGATGAAGGAAAGGGAAGAAGTAGAGGGGAGAAGAAGAGGGGAGAAGGAGAGGGGAGAAGGAGAGGGTAGAAGGAGAGGGGCGAAGGAGGGGGAGGGGGTGACATGGATGTGAGAAAAGAGGGAAAGGTAGAAATGAGAGGGGAGTAAGGCGTGGGGAGAGCAGCGATGGCAGAGAGGAGTTGAGTGGCAGGCGGTGAGAAGACAAGGAGGAGAGAGGGGGAAGAAAACTGTTTCGTATACATATGTGACAACAGTACATACTATTGCATCTTATGGCACAACAAAAATGGTTATAAAAACTAATTAATCCGTTTAAAACTGACAAAATAACGTTAAAATTGAAACAAATCGGTATAGGCAGAAAACAGTTGTCATAATTAAATAAAACACAGTCCTTACAGTAAAAAAGTTTTCATAAGAGGATGGCACGTTAAGGACAGAATAAATACATTCTCGTAAAAAAGAGAAAAGTCGATATATTTATTATGCCGAAACAGTTATCATTAGTAAAGTGGCGATATCGAAAAATAACTTACCAAAATACGAAATTGTTATAGAAAACAGAGAACGTATTAGGACGCGAACACAGCCGTGTATACCGAGAATGCAGTGTGTTATAATCATAATAAAAGTTTGTTTTCTCATAACAAAAGGGATAGGGCAAACATATTTACTAGGAAATAAAAATTTATAGTTGCCTTGTAATAACAAGAAACAAATTGTTGTTACAAGGTAAATGCCGTTATAATAATAAGGAAGAGGTTTTATCTAAAAAGAAACCTTATAAAGAGAAATGTGTTATATGGAAGAGAATAATCATTATGTAGATGTCAAAACCGTTATTATCAGCAAAGGTAGGCAAAACTTAAATAGAGTAAAGTTATTAAAAGAAAGTAAGACTTATTATAGCGAAGGTCATTATAACGATGTCAAGACCGTTGTTATCAGAAAAAAAGGCTCTATTGAAAGAAAATACTAATAAGGAGAAATGTGTTAATGACAGAGAAGAGTTATTAAACGAGAATAGAATCATATACGGCGAAAGTAAAATTCTTGTACCGTTAATAAAAGTTATTGCAAAGACACATTCTCTATTGTAAAATAGTTATAAGAGATATATTATAATAAGAATAAATTCTACTCACAAAAGCTAAGGTTGTGTCCTAGAAAACCCATTCTAAGGAGGAAGATATCGAAAATAAGAAGTTATTACGATAGCAGAGCTACATCACGACGAGATATAAATTGCTATACAACGGGCTACAATGGCAAAAAGTTCGTTTAAGGAAAAAGGTATTGATAAATAGAACGATATTGTTAGAGACAGTTGATATAACAAATATGATACTGTCAAAGAATAGAAAAAAACACGTATTATAGCTTTAACCAACTTGTTATAATGAGAAGAAGACTGTTACAGCGAGAACAATTGTTATAACGAGTTTATAAAAGGAAATCCTATAATCCTAGAACGCTTTCATACGATCAATTCCAACCATTAATCCGCGTCGTGTCTGAAGTTTGCTTTATGAGCTAACTTCTTAAGTCGACGGAACTTTAAGAGGGAGTAAAATTTAATTGAATTTATCATCACAATCTAAGTTTTCCCTGCAGATTTAGAATCCGACTTTCAGCCCTGGTTGGGCTTCGTTAAGCGGAAGGAGCAAGCAAATCTGAAATAATTTCGTTAATAACACGTGTCTGTTAACTTCCGCCGGAATTGGACAGTTCGACCTGCCGGATCCGGGGAATCGCTTTTCGCGGCACGTCCGTGCGGAAAAACAAGAATAAACTTTCCGCTGATTCCAAATTAACATTTGGGATGATTCGGCGCGTGACGTGCCTAGAAAGATGAAGGCGATTCTAATCGGATAATTGGGTATGCAGGGGGCGACCTATAATTGTAGCAGTCGATCAAAAAAAAGTAATTAACTCGTCTAACCAACCCGGAATGATGTAATTACATGTAAATATTCGCTTTGTGTCGGAATTTGAACGCGAATGCGAGCCCAGAGGGGATGAATAGAATTTCTGAGGATTTGTGTTTCATTTTTGATCCGGTCTGTGATTGTTGTTGGACATGCTTGGGCCTGTATAGTGTATATTCCATTACTGTAACATTGGTAAAATATGGATTGGTTGTGAGATAAAGGGTGCTCCGTATCTACCTCAATCAGGATTGCTTAAAAGCTATTTAGTATTTCGAGAGTAAGTAATAACAGAAAAAAAAAGATTGGTCCCCACTTGAAAATCAGAAAGCCATTAAAATCAAAAAGATTCAGCAACAAAATACAAAGGTAACAAATGTTGAACCTGTCAGTTACGTCTCGTATTCCCGCTAAATAATGCGAACTTTGGTAGATTTATTCCTTTGCCTTAAATCATAAATAGAGCATCTTACGCCACCTTTATATATCCTAAAGGTTTTACTGCTATGTGTATTGTTATATGTCAGCATTTTTTAAGACATATCGTGGGGTCTCGTGACGCGGATTTGCTTTGAGAATAGGTACTGCCTGGTGTGCTTCACGTGAATATTCGCCGCTCCAGCAAAAACTCTGTGCCTGTGTTTGTCGTTTCCGGGTAATTTAGAATAATTAAGTTTTCTGAAAAAAATCTTACTTCAATGTGGTGCAACGTTTAGACGTTTGTTCTTTGGTTTGCTTGCCTCTTTTCTCTCTACTCTGGGGCGTCAATCAAGTGGAAAATCAATCTCTTTAGGCTTCCTCCATTCTATCGCCGAATTAAGGTAAAAACTATGCATATATACACTTCTTAGTGGAGATTCCCGGTGATTATTTGTTTACAAAGTGCTTGGATTTGTGGAAAATCGAAGTAGTTTAATGTTCATATATAATTAAACAACCTGTAGTTGTTAATTTTTAGTAATTTAATAACTAATTGTACTTGTGTAGTGAACTGAGCTCATATTGGCCACCCAATGATTTTTTAATCTTACAGTAAATGTCGTAGTCCCAGCGGCTCGAGCAACAGGTTCGGATGTCTCCCTTCCTTTATACATAAAGAATCGTAGGACCAAGTCTTATTTAATACATTACATACCCATTGCTTAATAATTTATGACTTGTTATTTTTGTGTATTTTCCTTCTTGTAAATATTTGTAACTTGAGAAGTACTCAAGTAAGAAGGAAGCCCAATAAGGTCGGTTCGATTCCCTGTAAGTTGTTGGACCTTCGACTTTACGAGAATATTAGATTAGTTGTGGTTTGAAATGTTGGGCTCACTTATTTTGACTTACACCGTACTTTGTTTTTATCAAGATTTTCTTCGGTGAGTCGATTTCCGTGAACTGTCACTCCTACTTGTGCTAGCCGAAGAGCCCGTTCCGTCGGTTTGTTGCGGCCTGGCGCAAATGTTCGTATTGTTGAAGTTGTGAAAATCATAATTTTTGGATAGATTATTTTATAACTTTTAACACCTTTAGTGTAAAGCAGAGCGTTCGAAAAGCAACATTTTGATATAAATTGCTTGTAACAAATTAATTATATAATTTAAATAATAAATTTGTGTTTATGGAATATATTTAGTAAAAACCTCTTACCAGACAGCTACTTTTATGACTAACATTTAATTCATTATTGTTATTGTTAAAAACAATATTTACTTTCTGGTAATTTTATGTAACTTATAGTTAGCTGCACACAAACTGACAAAAAATTATGATCAAAATTTGGAATTTGTTAGATGTAGGTAACATTTGTAACGATATCTGTATTGTAAAATAAAAGTTGTGGAAAATCCTTCTTGAACTGGGCCTGCACTTACATTTTGCATTCGACTTATTATTGACTCCTTTAAGATTTTGCAGGCATCGTGGATCCAATTTGTTACATTTTGTAATTCTTTTCCTGTAGTTCGTCTCTCTGTATCCTCTTTTCTCCCCCTCTCGTGAATTCGATTTCGCTCATTCAACATATTTACAAATTTTTATTAATAGTAGAAATATACATAAACTATCTGAACCTGTGGGATACCACATACGCTTTGCTTGGTGACATCTTGTAACGGTATTTTAGCCTAGGTTGTTCGCAACCCATTTCACACTGGCCTCAAGAGTGTACAAATTCGCGTTTCCCTCACTCTCTCAGCATATAGGAACTGCGCGTGTTTGATTTTTGAGGATACAGAATTTCCGGTCGGACATTTTTGCGTCTGACAGAAGTGAACGAATTCGTTGCATTAGATTTTTCTCGCTAAAGTGTGTTCCACTTTGAGTTCATCTCGATTTTCTGAGTAAATCTAAAGTTATAACGTGATCCTTAGTAGATTGTTGGATTTACGTTATTGACATTTACGTCGCTTTGATCAACGTTTCGATTCTAGTGTAATTTTGTCGGGTCAATCGAGGTTACCGATTGGTAAGTTTTATCCTTTGTTTAAAGTTATGGCTGGCCTAACATTTTCCTAATATTCGAATTTAGACAATTTGGGGAAGGCGAGTTTTTGAAGAAGTTTTCTGCACTTTCACTGGTTGTATCTGCTGCGTGCGAGAAATAGTATTCGAATTCAAACCAGTCGCCTGTAAGTGAAATAGGTGCCGGACACGAGGCCGTTCTAGAACGTTCCATTCCAGATCAAACAGGGAAGTGCTAATTAATTTTAATTTTGATGATTTTGGAGTCGATGTAATTACTCCTTGCTTATGTGTGAGAATTTATTTATATTACGGGGTAGATAAAACTGGGTTGTAACTGCATAGGGTGTTTCGAATTATGTTATTGGCTTAATACATTGGTATTTTAGCGTGTATAAGTATTAGCGTACATAATCACAGGAGTTTCACTTGATATACAGTGTAAGTCAACCTGAGCGGTAATAGTGCGTTTTAATCGGATTTAACGGCAATTTTGATTTCTTATATGCGCTGTAGATCTTGGAAGGCCTTTCATGTCTAGGTGTATGACGCGGCTTGAGGGCGCTTGTTGGGGAAAGAAAAACGCAGTATTTTTACTTTAACTCAAGATACTAATTATTGAGGCTATATTAAGTGAATGCGTGCTGGTAATTGTGTACCGATACAGGAATAAAACACACAAATATTTTATTGTTGTTAATTTGGGGATTATGAACCAGTAATTTATGTTTATGCTGATATTAAATATTGTTGCTGCAATTGGACTTATTATTTATTGTCTCCTATCATTGTATTCTTTTAGTAACAAATTAAGTAAGTAATAAACTTGGGGTCCGACTAACCGCTGGACATCTGAGTTAATGGTAGTGTATTACGTTTACAAGTCGGTGGCGCCCTTTCAGGTAATTAACGTAAAGTTAATTAGTATATTTATTCAAGCAAAGCAGAGAACCGCCCATCTTCGATTGAGGTTCCGGGAGGATATCATTAACCGAATATTTACTTACTTAGTGTGGAGAGATTTCCCTTGGAAATCATTGTCAGGTGTAACAATCTTTTTAAAAATAATAAATAGGCCATGACTGGATGTAAGATGTGTCCTTAATGCGTCTAGCACTTTTTGAAATGCATAAGAACAGGAGCGTGGGTAAAGGGGTGCTGCCAACCGAGATATTAATGTTGACTTTTCATCCTTTTTTCATATTATTAACAAATGGAAATATTTTTCGTTTTACACTGCAATGGTCATGACAAGCAGAATAATAACAGAATATTAATATTCATTATACTTTCTTCTTAAAAGCTGAAAACTTGAAAGGTTTACCTATTGTAAAATAATTACATTTTAACATTCATTTGAATTATTTAAATAAATAATTTAGTTCGAAATTTTGAGTTGTAAGGCAAACTGGTATTATTTTCTCCGGTTTCCACTTTAAAATGAAATTTTGTTTTCAGTTCATCTGGTGATCAAAGGAAGAAAATAGTTTTTGTGACCAGATGCTCATCTTCTTTAGTGGATCAGTCAATATTTGTTATTTATTAGTATTTTTCTGGAACACGTTTCCCAAGAACTATGTGACATCATCTACCGGTTGTGACTTCAAGTTAAACTGGAAGTTTGAAAAAGTTTCCTTCAATAACAATTTTTCTGATTTACGCATTTTTCCCCATCCAAAGCACAATTAGTTAACCATTAAGCTCGAAATTTTAAAGATCTCCGGAATTCTCCATCAGAAAAAACCTTTAAAAATAATTATAAAGTTTTAAATAAAAATAAAACTCTTGAACATAACAACACTTTTTTCGAATGGAATATTTTCAGTAGCGACCATTTATAACCAAGCAGCTATAAATCACATATCAAAGAATGAAAGAGAAAGAAATTGTGGTAAATATTGCATTCTTATCGATTGAAGCGAAATCTTTCCGCCGCCCCTCGCTCGTTACGCAAAACTTTCGGTGTATTGCAGGCCCTTTCTGTTGCTAAACTACATGTAAATAAATTCAGCTCGTTTCAGCCAGCGAATTTTGAAAGTGAAACACTTTCTTGTCAACACGGGGCTTCCCCTGGTTGGGTGATTTATTGCAGCACTTGTCGAAGTTAAAATAAACAAAGTGCGGACCTAAGTGAAATTAATGGAAATTTATACGCCGAGCTTCAAAACTTCTTTAATTTCAAGCTAAATTAAATTTCTTTGGGCCTAATATGTACAATGGATGCAGACAGGGTTATTGTGCCTTTCAAATTTGCTTCAAATGCCCCAGAATAGGTTTTTTGATGATTTACCAATATCTACAAGCTCAACTTTCCTGGTCTGATGTTTTTCAAACGGACCGACCTCATCCTCGATTCAGTCTTTTGTCTTTCCTTGCAGTCATACGAAACAAAAAGATTTCGATTATCATCTCTTCTTTTCAAATCTCATTAAACAAGGACACCACGTCACAAAACAGGATACAAGTGGTATAATTAAGTGTTGTGAGAGCTACATGTGGCCGTATGTCATGCTATCTGATAGTAACAAGCAGCAATATCGAATTTCTATTATCTTATTTACTCGCTCACAATATTCCGGGCGGAGGATTGATTTTTCACGTATTGTTGAGGATTAATATGTCGCGTACATTTCCACATATCTATCTTTTGAAAGCCAAAGTTCGTGCGATGTTTTTGCTGCGAAACTTTGTTTGATAGAGATCTTGTTAGATATTGGAATAATTTATTCACTTTCACGGAAAATAATGGACCGTTCAGAAACGTAAACAGTAGTTAATATATATATATATATATTGCCATGTTATTTACCTTAAATTTATATTATTATTCTGAACTATACTTGTACTATGTTAATTTTACTTCGTAACATTTATATGATGTGATTTTGGCTTCGTAATACCTAACTTATATGTAAAAGGATACTATTTTGATGGAGATGTTCAAATTCATACCTGAAATTGAATGTAATTAGCCTGATTATCATGTTAAAAATGTTATTTGTAAAGTTACAATGATTAAGTATGACAAATGTATATCGGATTGGATTGTGAGGTAGCTACGACCTTCGAGAAAGTGCTGCGTAGTGCCCTAATTGGATACAAAGTGAAGTTGTGGGTGAATATTCCTTAGGGAATGGTATTAAGACGTCTATGTGCGAAGTAGGCGATGTTTTGGGTTGTCCTAGGCAAAGCTGGAAGCCCTAAAATGTAGATTTTTATAATTTCCTATTTTTAACACTGTATTTATTGGTATTTAAATGGTTATTTTGTATTTATAGAGTTGTGAAGGTTATGATTTCGTTTTGTATTATGTATAGGAAGGATAGAAGCAGTTTTGTTATTTAGAAGGACTTTGTTTATTAATTATTTATAAAATTATAAAGATGTAGTATTTTTGAGGTTAATTTTTATTATCACCTAAATGTTTTATGTATAATTGATGTGCAGGGTGTATATGCATTTCTGTACTATTGTTTATGATTAATGTTGATGATGAGATGATTGTTTTTGAGTTTTAATCAAAATTTGTCTAAATTTAGTAATTTTTACACGTGTGTATTTTTTGTTGTAAACTGTGGCGTAAGATATGTTAAAAGTTTTGTAATTTTATCAGGATTACTGTTCTGAAAGTTGTTTTTTTGAAATTTTTGTATTAATTGAAGTATTAACAATTTTAGAATGTTTGGAAACAGCTGAAGATTTAAAAGATTAATATCTAGTTTCTTATTGGTATATTTTTAATTGTAAAGTAGAACATTCACGATTTTGGAAAGTTTAGTCTGTCTTCGACGTTTGAAGAGTTAACACGTATTTTCTATTTACTCCAAATTTAAGTTTATTAAGTAATAAAGGCTAGTTTCGCAAGTTTTGGGGCGGAGCCTGAGATTGTTTACAATTCGTACTAAGGTTATGTGAAATTAACAATGTTTAAATTTGTCAAATTATCAAGTTGTGTTGTGCTTTTTTTTATGTGTTAAAAGAAGTAATAAATGTCATTTAAGTGTAATTTATCGCAAGTGTTTTATTATAAAAGAACGGAACTTACCTGGAATTATTGATGTCAAATTGTGTTGTGTAATTCAAACATGTACAGGAAAAGATGAAATTATAGTTTTTCGAACACAATTTTGACTTAATAGATCAAATTACAAATCTACTTACCTGATCTGTTTAGAATATTTAAACAGAAGTTGCTGAAGTGTTTCCCTGGATTTTAACAACTTGTAACTCTTAAAGTTATGAGAGGTCATCAACCTGACACCGTGGAGCAGCGGGATAAAAAGGGATCAAAACTGCAGCTGTTGCAAATTTAAGATGTGGGAATAAAGGCTTGTTCAACCATTCAAAGGATAAAGATAAGTTGACAATTGATTTGAATTTGTATTTGTGTGGTTTATTATTGTAATTAGATAACTATCTTTGGAGAGGCCACAAAACGAACCCTGAAATCTTTGTAATTTTTTATATGGTGATGTGAGTTGAAAATTAAATTTGTAGTGTGACGTATATTTCATTTTAATTTGTATTATTGGCGCAACCAACGTGAAGATTGATTTATTTTTATTACAAATTATATTACTATATTTAATTTTGAGCTAGCCGAAGTTGGGCGAATGTATAATTTGATTATTTAATTTAATATTTATTTATTAAACTTATTACATAGCATTCTTTATGTCACCATCAACGTGGGGTGAATATATTATTTAATTAATATTTATTTTAAAATTATAATACATGGCAATATATATTTCTATGTTACATAGAGCTCTACTGGAGATAAATTAAGTTATTTCTAAATTTAATAAAACTATATTTTGCTACACTCAGTGGTGTTTTTCTTCTGATTGGCTGATTTTGGGAACGGGCAAACAAAGTGGACTTTTATAAATAAAAGTTGATAGTTGCTTATTTACCACCAAGCTGAAAGCACGCTTTTTCTGCAGCTCCGCAAATATGTAAATTTGTGTAATTATTATGTATTATTTGTAGTAAAACAAAGATTATTAAGATTTGAGTATATTTCGAAGTGTTTTAATTAACTTACGGCCAGATTCTGGGTAAATTTCAACAAAGTAAGAATTTCGTCGCAGAATGGAGTAAGCGTCCCTCGATTGTCGATTGTTTTTTTATCGTCGTTTGTTTATGGATTGGTCAACGATAGGAATGATAACAAATCATAAATGTTAATGTCACCCGATTGTAACTTTACATCTAAAAGATATAATTAAAAATAAGTATTAATATTAATAATATAGTTTAAATAAAGGTGCTTCGTTACATTGATATTAAGAAGAAACTCCTTCACAAAACTGTATGATAAAGTCGAATTTGGAGGTTATGATATTATTCTTAACAATACAAGTTCTACGAACAATTTTATGGATCATTCCAATAAAAGAAATTAATGGAAAAAGGATCTACTTGCTTGTTGGTAAAGTTTAAATTAAATGAAAAACGTTCTACTGCTTCAATTTCTTCGAACACATTTATGAAACATGCGTTGCTGCCGTCATCTTTTGTAAGCTTGTGTACATGCCACAAGACCGAGGTTCGCGCCAGAGTGAGAAGTTTTGTTTTGAAAGTCGAGATTGCGGAGAATTCTTCAAGGCCAAGTCTACATTCTTCCATGCAAGAATAAACAAGGTGGGTTTTTAATTAAACAAACAAATGTTATAAAAGCTGGAAGAAGTGATATTTATTTGTTGAAAGTTGTTTATTATTAATTAATAAAGTTATAAGTCACTTTGTTTTGTTGAATAAAGAAGCCCTTATAATTCTGTTTTGAATTTTACGATATATTTCCTGAATGCTTAAATTTTCTTGCATTTCCTGTGCCTTTTGTGTGTATACCTTGTCCCTAGTGTTCGAGTCTACACAGTTTGCTCCAATTATAACAGCGACCCTGAGATCATCTCATAGAGGTTGGTGTAAAACTTATTTGGTTTATGTGTTGGTTAAACAATTTATAGATTGATTTATTTATTATTGGATTCTCAAATAGAGTAAGTTATCTTGATTATAGTCTTGATGTTTATAGGCGCCCAATGTATAGGTTTAACCACGCTATTATTTTATATTTGTTCCAACTAGAAATTTAATTTATCTGATGCTCTAGCTAATGCAATTAAATAAACAAATTAAGAAATAAAAATAGATAGAGTTAGCTCACAGTTTCTAAAACTTTACGTTGTAGAATAACAGACTTAATATTATTATAAATATTATTAAGATTATTAAGAGTAGTGTCCTATTGGTCCCAAGTCCAGATAAAAGGGCAGGGTTATGCGTGGAGCTAATAACCACACCTGGTAAAACAATAAAAGTCACGAAGCCTCTAGATACGCTCCGGAAGGAACGGAAATATAAACAACAAGTATGGAATTCGATCTCAGAACATGGAACGTCTAGGACATTGTTTAAACCAGAAGCACAAGCGAGCCTGCTTGAAGGTGGGATACCCCAAGAATGAGCTAAGAAAAGACGGGAAGACAATGTTACCGAAGATGCAAGAACCATCCGCAACTGGAAGTGGTATGTGGCAGATAAAAGAAGACGGAAAACTGTAGCGCCGTAGGAGAAGAGAGGAGGAAGTATTAATTTAAAATACGTTTCTTAACGAAAACGTGAAATCAACATATCTGGAAACAATTTGTTCAAGAAAAACAACAAATAACAATAACCAAATAATATATTTGTAAGTTAGCTCCTTCATATTTCTGAAAATATCAAGTAACAAGAGAAGAATAAATAGAAAAAGTCGAGAAAAATTCCTAAGATATGATGAAGGCAGAAACTTCAAGAATTTAGAGACGTGACAGAACAAGCTGATCGATGCACAAGTAAAGACACAAACCAACAGACAAGCAATGAAACAAAGAATCAATTAGTAATAAAAGGGAGGAAAGTGAAATATCTAGACAAATACGTAGGTAGAGTCTTAGAATAAATGTGAAGAGGAAGCTGGAAATAGAATAAAATAGAAGGACAGTAGTAACAAACGAGAATGAAGAAAGCAGTTGTTATAAGAATTGTAATAATGAGCAGAACAAAACAAGCAGAAAGAGAACAAGACAAGAAGGCTTCAGGGTTTATATAATAAGAAACAACAGTAGAACAAAGAAGAAGAAGAATGACAGGTGACAGAACCAATTAATAGAGAAGTGGAGAGAAAATTTTTGAAAGAAAAAAATGGTGTAATAGTCACGGAAAACAACAAATACAAACAACAAAAAAATAGAAGATAGAATAATATATGACAGAAACCGATGGAAAATCCAATAGATGGAGAGACAGACAGCTATAATGATTATAATACACAGGAACAGACAGAAACCAAAAAATACATAAGTAGAAGTACAAATAGCAGTAAGATGAAATAAAAATAACACGAGAAGATAATAAATAATAAAACTTCAAGGTCAAATCCCACATAAAATATAATATATGAAAAAATTATTTAGTAACGTTTTCGGGACTACTGTGGCCCATTCCCGAAAACGTTACTAAATAATTTTTTCATATATTATATTTTATGTGGGATTTGACCTTGAAGTTTTATTATTTATTACACCTATCCCATTATGAGAATAGTGAACATCAACGATTTTTTTAACGAGAAGATAACACAAGCCAATTAAACATGAGAATGAACGATATAAATAAAGCAAAGCAAGAAAAAGTTATAGATAGAAAACAAAGAAATCCAAATCATAAGCTATGGCGATTAGAGGAATACTTCAAGATGGTAGAACCTGAGAATAGAAATGTAAAAACAATTGAGGAAAAATAACTAAAAAAGAGAACGAGAAAAAGCACTGAACGAAAAAAAAAGAGGAAAATTAGAGAAACAATAACTAATAATTATAAGATTATTAAATACATAGCAACAAGGTACTAAAGAAAAGATATATAAAAACTAAAAGTTAAAGCACACGAAGCATAGAAAATAGAGGTAAGTAGATTAGATAAAACCAGAATAAGAAGGAAAAAAAGAGTAGTAGTAAAACAGTAAATAATAAAAGCGCGAAGAGAGTAAACAAAAAATACAAATAATAGAACTAAATATAAATGCAAAAGAAAAAATAACGACATGACTTACAGAGAGTCAGAATCGGAGAAAAACAGAAAGTAAATGTGAAATAAAATAAAAGAAATAAAAAGATATGGATCACTACCAAAAAAATGAAGGAAGTTAATGCACGATAGCTTTTTATACTCTTTTTGGCCCTCGAGAGAGCGTGGTGAACTTATGTCCTAAGTTTGTGTTGTGCGTGTAAAGTAAAAGTAAAAAAAATAAAACATAGGGGACCTACTCTTCAACGCGGGCTCTGAATAGCAGGAAATGTCTTACACTTCTCCTCAAAAGAAGATGATGTATACAGAAGTAACTCGGTTGTTTGCCATTGCCTTCCGAGTGAAAACAGCCGCGTAAAAATCCGATGTTTTTTAACCTAGGATCGAACCTAAGTCCTTCAGCGCAATAGTCCAACGCACTAACTGTTGCGCCACAGTAGCTTCAATTCACGATAAAGACAATCTAAATGACAAGAAGGGTAAAAAGTTCATAGTCTACAATTTTGAAAGTGTTTGCTAATAAAAATGTCTCAGAGACGGAAATATGAAAGGATAAATAAAACAAAACCGAATAACAACTGCTGCTTTCGAATATTCTTTCTTTTGTACTCGTTTTACGGAATTTAGTGAAGATTGTGTTTTAAATTTATTTATAAAACAGTTATCAACGCTTTTTAGATAATTCTTCATATTAATTTAATTGTTAAAGGAGATCTTTTATTGCCCTTAAAGACATTTGCTAAATTTACTATCTCGTTGTTGAATAATATTGTTTATTAAATCCCCTTCTAAATGTCACGTTCGATGAATATTATTACACTGCATTAGTTAAATTACAGGAACAAACGTGATGAAAAATCCAAACCCATAAACTAGCGAAGCCCATCGACACGAAATCCCCTTCCAACGTTTATTCATAGCACGAAACTTCTCTTGAAATCTGGGTTTTATTCGCTAATCGTCCCGATTTGCGTAATATAAAGCCGCAGAACCGCTGACAAATTACATTCCGGTAATTTAAGCGGAATATTTATTTCAAAGGTTGCTCCGGCAAAGGATTGATGAAAGTAAATCGAACCCGCCAATAAATTTCCATATTCTCCCCTTTCTGCTCAATAATTATTTTCCAGCCAATTTCCAGCCTGAGACTTGAGTATTATTAATACGATATCGAAGGATCATACTCAGGCTGGATCCAAAGGAAAACAACCCTTGGGCCTTTACACCGGACGAAGATTGGCGAGTGCAATTTTTACCTCTCAAATATTGGATCCGTTTGCATCGACGGACAGGGATATTTCCCATTGGAAATAGTCTAATTTTTTCAGAGAATAGACAACATTCAGTAGGCATGGACTGAGGGGCTTCAAAGAATGGAGAACTCCCTTTGGAGATACTTTTTAACGAATTTTTTTGATTACCTTCCAACGTGTACTGTTACAGGCTGAAAGAACTTCTATATATATAAAACTTGCAAATTTTTTCGATTAAAATGGGACTGCAGAATTAGTTTCCACTACACACTCTCATAAATCCCGACCAGAAATACGTTAGTATCTGCCCTTTCTATTATCACCATAGCTACGTTAATAGAAGACGTTTCACCATGCGTTTTTTTAATTGGTAAACATATTTAACATAGATATAAAGAGAAAAAAGTTTTCCTGATAATCATACGATCTGTCGATGAAGCCAGACATGGTGCAAACATTCCATAAAATCAACCTACGTTTATGATATGTGGAGTTAAATTACAGATACTTTTTCACTTTCCTACAAACTACAATTTTTTAAGAACATGATGCACACAACCCCAGTGTCCAGATTAAACAATGCTAAACCTCCGCAACAACTTTATTTTGTGGTGTACTACACGCACTTACTTTTATATCGTCTGGAGTTCGCGTTCCAGCATTCCCGTAGACGACCCTAAGCCCCGGAAAGGACTGGAGAAAGAAATATAATGGTTTGCCGATGTAAACGGTTACATTAAATTTTGAATTGCTAGGTCGGTTTAGGATCCCCTTAAAGGAATTGTGTTGCGGCGGCATCGATTTTAAGCCGATCTTGAAGGAAGTTTAATATACAACGACATCTGACTTGCTCGGAACTAGTTTAATGAGATTCCGAGGAGTTTCAAGCGTCCCCGGAAAGTATTACTTTTTTCAAACGAGGTATTAAAATACCGTGATAAATTTGTGGAAAGGAATGTTTCTTTTCGAAGATTGTCGGTTTCAAAGAGTTTCCATTTGTGTTTTTTAACGAGGAAAAAGCTGGTTAATTTATTTAGAAGAGAAATAGAGCTGACTCAGGGCAGTCTCTTTGTGAATTCAAAGCAGGAAGGTTTGATTTTTTGGAATGGTAATGGTGTGGAAATTATCCGCGGCAAACGGCATGCGGTTGGAAGAAGCTTCATCCAAGCTTGAGCAAACAATGGTTGAATGTAGATTCCGAATTTAAGAAAATATTTTACCTAAGAATAAGATCGTAACAAGCAGTTTACGACAGCGACCATAGCCAGTTGGATAACAATAATTTAAGATCTTGGATGATAATGCGGTGAACTTTGTGCAATGGTTAGCAGAAAGTATTACAATCAAACTGTTAATTGACTAGCCTGAGTTACTAATAGTCTTTAATAAAATAATTCTTCGTATCCTAGATATTTACGTTGTTTAGATATCAGAAACAGTTTAATATATCGGATCTAAGCTAGTGTGCTTAGAATGTGAGAAGATTCCATATGCTGTTGACTGTTAGTTGCCGACTTTATAAGAAACCTTCTTCTTCTTGCTATCTCCGGTTTGCTACGCCAATAAAGAATACTCCAGAGAGTGCACCTACACAGCTTTGGGCACATAAAGCATATCGCGAGACCGTTATTCACCAAAAACGCCTCCACCAAACCCAGCACTGCAACACTATAAACAGAAGCGTAGGTGAGATGTAATGTTCAGTATTACAGCTTCTTGAGTTATTACCCAGGTTAAGACTATACGCATCAAACCTTGCGTTACCGGATCCCAAGGAGGTAGCGCCTCTAATCACTCGCTATTTTATAAACTGAATGTTTCAGAAAAATACCCAAGTCTGTTAACTGCCTGACATCTGACTCCTTGGCACTGGAATGCACATATGCTCGTATCAGGGTGCATATTTTCAATCGTACTTTCCTCATCCTCTAGAAGCGAGCCTTAGCCATCTTTAGTTGCTTGTAGAGATGCACAAATCCTGGGTATCACTATAACTAACGACAAGAAAAGGGTCTCTTAGCTGCTTTCGCCCACTTGAAGTATGGTACATTTTTAAAACACTAATAACTTCATCTAAAAGAAATGGAGCTTCATCCCCAGGGAATTTACTCTTTCAAGTTCGATTAAATCTATCTAAGTGAAGTATCAATAAAGGGAATCTCAAATCGTGTTACAGAAAACCTACACACTAACCCCCACAGGGATACTGACAGGACAAGAGATAAACTTTTTGTAAAAGACCGGAAGCACCGAATTATTACCCACGAGTAACTCACCGCAACGTTTCGGTGTATTAACCACGGTTAACTTGTCTACGAAATGGGTGTGGGTGAATCGACAATAAAATTATCTCAAAAGGGCGCCAAGATCCTTAATCAGTCGTCGTGCAGCGATTCTTATGATCAACCTTAACGGATCTAACTAAAGATAAACTATTACCACGAAGAATAAAACTTACAGGTTTCAACATACAAACAAGAACACAATAAACCACTAAAGTGAAGTGAAAATTAAGCTTCTATATTTTTAACCCTAATATAATAAAAATGCCAGGAAAAATGTCTGTGTAATCCAATATAAATGAACAGTAAAGGTAATAATAAGGTTAAATCAAACTTTGTACACCCTGTATAAAAACCGTCCTAAATATAAACAGTTAAGTTACAAATTAGTCGCGCACTTTATATATGAGTGTATCAGTGCCCCTACAATTCTAAGGTGAGGCCCAATTTATCAAAATTTATTCATAAAATAAATACGGTCTTATATGACAAATAGTAGGCAGTAATAAATAACCAAATGGTAAACTCAATATCTGACTCAACTTAATGAATGCCTAAAAAGTTTGTAAAACCACAGTAAATATCAGTTAACTAATCTACATAAATCACAGATTAAATACATAGGTGAGTAACCCCAAATTATTGAGGTAAAACCATAATTTATATCTGATTCAAAATTAATCAACAGATTAATTGGGCAAATACAGAAAATACAAAATGCTGAATTAAATTACAATATTATTTTATATGATCTAGACAACAGGTCAAAATAATTCAAGAAAACTCGAATTGAAGGAAAGTATCCATTCAAATGAAGTATGACAAGGAAAGCAATTTAGCGGACTATCTGAACATAAACGGATCTAAAAATCCACAAAGCTAAATTAATAATAATTAAGGTCCGAATACGATTGTCCGGAAGCTGGTGAAGTGATTAAACCAGCTTAACTAACGCGTAAAGTGTAAACGGTAGCGCCGAACCGAACCGTTTATCGCTATTAATCAATTCGCATAATTGTCTTATAATACAAGAAATTTTTCTCATCAAAAAATTAAGTTGCCAATTGTCTAAGTTACAATTATCTCGCAGCAGTGACTATATACACAGCTACAACTGACAGCTGGCAGAAATTTGGTGTGCAATAAGTTTGTTTAAAAATGTTGTGAAGCATGAAACAACACCGCAAAACCTTAATTAAATATTAGAGTGCAGTTACAAAAATAGGTGAAAACGAAGCTGTATGGACCTACTGAAGGTAAGTGACTAGCCGACAATGCATAATAATGTTCAAAATAGTAGGTAATGCCAAAAAGTTAACAATACAAATCATACACAGTATCGGCTTCCTCGTGGAGTCTGGAACACGCCTCGCTTGGTTTAACGCGCACCGGAGCTTGCTGTATACAGTCGCATGAAGATAGAGAATAAAGAAAAATGATGGACGGCATCAAGCTGGACTAGTAGTTTATGTAGGCACTTTTTGACACGTATTCGGAAACTCCAACCTTTCCTTTGGTGGCTGATGGTCTCCAACTTCCTACAGCATGTAGAAACCGAAAGCCACAGGTGAAGGAGACAGACTAGTTGGTCGGAACAGGGTCCTGCGAGACTCCACATAGCATGCTGTGGGTAACGTATCAATTTTCTGGTAAAGTGTTTAATTAATGTGGGCTAGATCCAATGAGAATTTAGCAAAAAACTAAAATAGTTCGCAGAAAGCCTACTAAATTCTTTTGTAGACAAGAATGATTTAAATAATCCACAAAGCATAAAGCATTTTACCAGCAACCCACAACTGGCACGGCTAATAAATTAAGTCTCGTCTGACATCCACAGGAAATTCCACCCACCCAATTTAAAATCCACCTACAGCTTCAGAGAATCCCCAAATTTCCTAAAATTAAAGGAACTTAAAAAGTTCGAATCAAGGTTGGCGGCAAAAAGGAATCGTAGGCAACCAAATACACCTAGCGGCATGACGGAATGCTAGTGCGAAAAATACACATAAGAATCACTGCGGGAGAAAATATAGAAGTTGGTATCACCAATTTGGTTGCTTAAGTGCTTCTTTACATGAAAGCAACATAGGCTTTCTTACTATTTAAAATGGAGTAATTAATTTAAGACTAACTGAAAATCCAAGTAAATATGGTAGCATATATTATTGTTTAATACAATTTAAAAGAAAGTCTAGAGGCTTTAATCAAAGTTCACGATGCTTAGTTTTCACACAATTCGTAATTGTTCGGCTTGCATTCTAACAGAACGAATCCGCGTTTCTACTTCTCTCATCAACATCCAAAATTGTAAGCGTTAAAGTAATCTTTATTAAACATCTTATAATTCGGTATTCAGCGTGCATCTTGCTAAAAGAAGCACGTAATATTTGTAATGTTACGAATCAGCTATCAGTTAACCACCTTTCGTAAGAGGAACACCTAGTTTTTCCAATATGGTAAAATATAAGCTTTAACCAAACAAGTGTAGTCAAGTTGTGAGTTGGTGTCCAGCAAAGCACTGGGTAGCCTAGTTAGAATGCTCCATTAAACAGACCTTGTGTTGTAAGTTGTTTTATAAACCTGTTAGTGTAATTAAACTTAGGTATAACTTTGAAGTTTGTTTTAATGAAGTGTCTGTTAGAGCCAGATAAGTCACTAGTAAGTTCTGAAAGCCGACTATGAGACAATATTTTTTCCAGTGCACTCTATCGTCATCGGTCTATCAATTCCTCTTTATAATAGACTAAATATTGCCAAGTTAACTATTAACAACGGAAGTAGTTAGTTTGGATTTACCCATTATTCTAATTACTGATCAAGTTTCAGCAGAACGTGACGTCGATAATGGAGTTTGATGTCCAAGTACTGCTAGTAAAATACTTACCACTAAATTAGATTTATCATCCATCACAATAGTACAAATCCTGGTTCACGTTCAGCGAAATATGCTGTCGAATTTTTTCTTTGAATAGCCTAATATTTAACATTTGGGAATCTGATGTTTTCGAAGCGAAAAATTACGATCATTCCTAATGCAACAATTTAACGCCTGTCAAAAGTAGTCCAAACTTCCATGTTCTATTCTTTGGCTAGGCAAGCTTGGTACCCGTCGTCTAAATTAGGATTAGGAAAAGACCAGGTATATGAATTAGCCATAAGGACGTGGTAAGATTCCAAACCAAATTTGATTGTAGGTTTATTAATTTATGTCTTCGCCATGTAATTATTTACAGACTCAGTGGAACCTTTCAACCAGAATCCTTCGTTGATTCGAAAATCTTACTCCTTGCCATATTTTTTAGGATTACTTCATGTTTCTTGGTTGGACTTTCTTTACATTATCAGCAACATCTTCTGCGCAGCATTTACGTCGTGCTGTTAAACTGTCTCTAACTATGGTTTAATCATTTGATTGATGGATATCCTCTTAAACATTATTCGTAAATTGTATCAATGAATATGAATGTTGCTTGAAAGTTTTAATATTTTAGCTGTAAAGTGTTATATGAAGAGCGTTGGACGCACAAGAAATCTTCCCAAATGTTGTGTGTTAAGTCTTTACAAATTGCTTATTGGTGTCGAAAGTTGCTGGGAATATATACAATCCATAGTATGGTATACGTATCAGTCTATTGTTGGGGCGCTCATTACTTGTTGCTAAAATTTCAATTAAAACTTTCCCTTTGTGATACAAAATTGTTTAAAACAAGATATTTACCCAAGCGTCTCGATGGGAAACAGTTTTCAACTTTACAATACTCATTCCTTACGAAACATAATAATATTGAGAATAACTATACAAGAACTTCTGTTCATTAGGAAAGTTTGGTCAAATCACTTAGTATCCTAATGTAATTAAAATCCTAGATTGTAATTAGCTGCTCAGCTATAATGCCAGGCTAACCTAAAATTTCCAAAGTATAAAGAATATAGCAACAAAACCAACAAGAAACCACATAAATGCTTCAACATGACAGCTTAAGCTTCTACGAGAGGTTGCTCAGGGCATATCCACCCAAATTCTGTAAAGAACAGCACATAAATCTAAACTGTTAGCTTTTGGTGTAATCAAGTGTGCTTTGGAAATTACAATAGACCGAAAACACCCCGATTAATTATTCGTTGACAAGAGAATATGTTCTATAAATGCTTGCTAAATATTTGCTTTAAAGTTCTTGTCGCCTGAGGGAGTTTACATTTTAAACCCTGCTTATTCGTCCTTTGTATCCGGAAAATGATATATTTAGCGTGCTGCGAAATCCGATTTTGTTGGAAAGCAAGTACGATTTGAAGATATATTATTGTTCGGCTGAAAGCCTGTTCTGCAATTACATAGAAATAATGACAAACACATTAACATGAAGTTTAGTTATTTTATCAAGGAAACCAAAAACAATTTTTAGAAATTGAGTGATGCTAGGACTTGTGTCAATTACATTATTCCTTGAGGATGAATTAATACAAGCCCAAATATTAATGAACTCTAACTCTAAGTACTATAAATGACATCTTCATTATCAGAAATTATTATAAAATATTCAAAATTGTATCGTTCTTAGAAACTTGTTATTAATGATTTATCTCTGTAAAAAAACTTCAAGAAACAGAACTAGCCGACTAAGGATAAAATATATTGTCATTGGAAACAGTGATAACCAATGGTTAATTCACTCACCTCAAAAGTCTTTCTTTATGTCCACCTGACTAAGAAGTTAATATGGTCGTTGGAAATGCAGAGTTTTATCCTAAAGGATACTTAATGTTTATAATTCATCAGAGCAGTAAAAGTACCCTCCTTTAAATAAATTTCATTGGCAGAAAGAGCTTTCGATGAAAAGAAAAACCAAGTAACGGTAAATTACATTTGAAATTACGAACCCCGATGCCCTTCGGATTAATTAACTCACCCGGTATTCATGAAAATGTGACTGAAACAACTCGTGCACTACACAAGCAACTTTCTGTTGTAACCTGAAGGATTATAACCATGTCAAGCATTTGCATTGCTGTAGAACATTCGCAGAAATTGTATTGCCCGACGTTGGCACGTAGCCGGTGATAAACCGACGGCCGTTATTGTAATATTTTCCTCTTGACGTATAATGCACAGATTTTGGCACGCACTGTTAAATTTTAATAAATGAAAGTCTTCCCTAAGCTGCTTATAAATAGCACAGTTGGCGCGGGTGGTTACGTTTGTTTCGCCCTTATTAATGACGCCCCAATTTCAAGTTCACCGCTGTTCACGGACCCCTACTTTCTGAGCAAACGTGAATAGGATCTGGCCCTTTAATCGCATTTTCATTCAGGAACGTATTTGTGCATTTGTTTGACCGACTGTTCTAATGAGTATATAATATGGTAAGTATCAATACAAAAATAGAACTAGTAAATGATGGCTGCTTTTTTACAGTAATACACTGGTAAACGTTTGATTGAAACTCGAGACATTAACTCAAAACTGTGGAAACTATTCAGATCCAAAGCTTTTCGTCTAAAAGTGAGAATCGTAACAAAATCGATTTACTTCTGAAAAGAAGCAGGCTATATTAAGTGACAAGAGTTGTAGGCAGTGCCGCAGCAGGAAACTGGCTCCAGTTCCGGTTCCGGAAGCCAACTTTGGAGTTGCAGAAGACGGCTTACTTCGTCGACATCCTTAGCAACTCGCCCATAAAGTTGCTGTCGGCGAGATAATCTTAGATTTTAGTTTTTCAAAGAAAGTGCTTACCTGATTTGATGGAACTTTTGCGTTTTCTTTCTGCAACAAAAAAAACAGGACCATATAAATAGAAAATAAACGCCTTCTCTTTAAAAAACGACAAGGGGAAACTCGTTTTCGTAAGCTAACTGGAAACTTCTATATAAAAGATTCGCAGTTGTTGGTCCTAACAATTAGTCGACATCCTTTGTTTAAAGTGGGCAACTTGCATTGCTGACACTCCTGTCAGCTTTGAAGACAAACGCCATCTCTCGATACTTTAAATCGGAAACGCGATTCCACGTGTTTGTTTCAGATCTCACGTAATTGCTGCTTTAATTAATTAACTCCCTCGACGTGCAGGACATTCGAAATTCTTCAACCGTAAAACTACCCGCGGCTGCAAGAAACTCAGCGCACATTACAGTTCTGCTGAACTGCATTAAAAAATTTGTTATATGGAATATGTTATTCTCCCAAAATAAGGAAGTTCTGGTTATGAAACCTTGAATAGAACAAACACGTAAAATTAATTTAAATTTTATTTAACACTATTTAATTTAGAGTTAATTATGGTTTGAATGCTTAAAATGAGAGATATTTCCCGTTTACTAAATTGTAATTTTAGATGTATTCACGTTCAGTATGAATTGATGAAAAATATTTATATCATACTCCGAGTTTTAGATTTTAGCGAATTACATTGTAGATCTATTAAATGTTTGTTGCAGTTTTCTAAGTATTTCTTACATTACTTAAATTTTGTTGTTTTTTGTTTTATTTCTTTCCCCAGGGTCCGTCAACCCTTGGTTACGGAAGCGCTTCAGCCTATAAGGCTTATTGTGTTCACCCTAGTAGTTACTCACACCCAGTCCGTGATCTTGCGTGTTGTTTTTGGCTTAGCAAATCTCGAAGAAAAGGAAGTTCCCAATTTTCTAAGCCTTGATTGCGAATTTTATTAAAGTTAAATATTAATTTTCCACCATCTTTTTAAATTAGTCTTTCGTAATTTTTAGGCAAGTAAATTTACTGGAGTTAACAGAATTTCGAGAAAGAAGGTATTCCACATTTTCTACTATTAAGGTGAAATTACATTAAAGTTTAGTTTGGACGTGTCCAATAGCATATGCCATTTCTGTATCATTTATATTTTATGGGTACGCAAAACACTGAGAATCCTGTTTTTGTATACAGGGTGTTAATGAATTGCAGGGACAAACTTCTAGGGCTTAAAGTATACACGAAACCAAACATTTATTATTAATAAATGTATGATCAAAAGTGTTTGTCCATAGCGATTGTTTTCGTGAAACAGTTTTTTCTAGTGCGTTCTGAAAATGAGTGACATCAATTTTAAGCAACGGTGTGCTATTAGGTTTTGCTTCATTCTTGGGCACAGTGCAACGGAAACTTTTGGGAACCTTCCGTAGGCCTACGGAGACAGTGTTTTGTCAAGGGCAGAAGTTTTTCGGTGGTTTAAGGCATTTGCAGAAGGAGGAGAGTCAATTGAAGATGAACTTCGCAGCGGAAGGCCTTCATTTTCAAGAATTGATGGAACTGTCGGTATCTTGTCCGTTCAGATCGCCGGTTGACAGTTAGAATAATCGGGGAAGAGTTGAATATGACACATGCCATCGTTCATCAGATGTTGACCAATGAATTGGGGATGAGAAAAATCTGTGCAAAAATGGTTCCGAAAAACCGTTCGCAGGACCAAAAGGACATCAGGAGGAAAAAGTGCCTTGATTTTTTTGGAATCGGTTGAAAATGATCCCCATTGTTTGAAACGTGTCATTACTGGTGACGAGTCTTGGGTGTTTGAGTACGACACGGAAATCAAGCGCCAGAGCATGGAATGGCACACTTCAACCTCTCCAAGGCCAAAAAAGCAAGAATGAGCCAGTCTGAGATCAAATGCATGCTGATTTCCTTTCTTGATAGCCAGGGAATCGTTCACAAAGAGTTTGTGCCTCAAGGCCAACTGGTAATCAACAGTTTTACAGAGATGTTCTTGAAAAACTTCGAAAAAGGGTCATGCGTATGAGACCAAACATCAAGAATGGGTATTGCATCACGACAATTGCGCCACAGCAATTTCAGTAAACGATTTTCTGGCCAGTAAGAACATTCCTGTGGCTTCTTAGCCTTCTTATTCGCCCAACTGGAATCCTTGTGACTTTATCCTCTTCCCGAGGCTGAAAAATCACCTCAAGGGACGTCATTTTGGGACCCTGGAAAACATTCAACCTGCAACCGGTCAGCTGAAGGCTATTCCAGTTTTCGAGTTCCAGCACTGCTATGAAGAATGAAAGAACCATCTCACCGCCACCAATGCTGTCTCATTATTTAATTTACATACCTCGTATATTCATCTATATTTTTTAGTCTTGTGTCTCCTATTTCCTCTCCTAATCCTGAATGTTGAATGGCAACCTCGACACCGTAAGGTAAAAGAGGAATTGATAAAGAAGAAGATGTCTCCTATTTTTATGTTTCTGTCGTCGCCTTCTTCCATTGGTATCAATCGTCTTAGTCTTGTCTCAGTTCATTTTTAGACTATTTTGCTGCCTTTTCATTTAAATCGTTTAGCGTGTAGTCTAAGTCATTTTTGTTATTAGCGATACGAACGATGTCATCCGCGTATCTTAGGTGGTTTAGGTTTTTATTATTTACGTTCACGCCTATATTTTCCCAATTGAAATTTCTTAAACTAGTCTTCTAATACTAAAATAAAAAGTTTGGGTGATAGACTGTCGCCTTGTCGGACTCCGCTTTGTAGAGGAATTAGCTTTGTATCTTCATGTAATTTGTACGTAGTTGTAGCTTTGTTTGCTCATGTTCTGTAGGACACCGATGTACCTTTGGTCGATTCTACAGTTTTTGAGAGATTCTATTACCGCCCATATCTCTATCAAGTCAGAGGCTTTTTGAAAGTCTATGAAAGTCAAATGGAGAGGAATACTATTAGCAGTTCCATTGTAAATAAATGATCTCTTGTTCCATATCCCTTTCTGAATCCTTCAGGCGCTTCTGCCATCTAGTTTAGCGGATATTCTATTGGTTAGTATTTTTGCCATTAACTTGTATAGCACGGAAAGTAGACTTATTGGTCAATAATTTTAAGGTCAACGAGTTATCTCCTTCTATATATAATAGGACTATTGTTGAGTTATTTGAGTCTTCCGGTATTGTTGCTTCAAACAGGCATTTATTTAATAAGCGAATTATTTTTCATCTTAGTTGTTCTCATTTAATTAGTTCTACCACAACTTCGTCCTTTCCAGGTGCTTTGTTATTCTTCGTTTGTTTCGGTGCATTCTCTAGTATATATTCTTCTATTTCTGGTAGTTCTTCAGATCCCACGTTTAGGATGTTTTGGTTTCTTCTTAAGAAGAAGATTTTTCGGGGCTTTAGATTGGTATAATTCGTAGAATTATTCATCTAGTTTTAAAATTTCTTTTCTATCGTTTATGATATCTCCATTGTTATTTCGTAATTAATTTACTAGCTTTAGAATGTAACTGTAGAAGTTCTTAATGTTAACCTCATCACTGACTGAAAGACGAATCGAGTTGTTGCGATTTTATATACCTATTTAAATAGTTACAGAAATTATCTAATGGCCTTTTATTAACGTTATCCCAGGAGCAACAGGGCTGCCTATTTCCCGTATTTATTTGCAAATTCATGGCCGTATATATGAAACCACTTGATAAAACAACAAGTTCCCCTAATATTTCATGTCAACAGGCCTGATTCACCGGAAAACCTCGAAACATAAACATACGCTAAATTATTCTGTGTAAATACAAACATCACCCATGTCAATAAAATGTTATCAGGCGAAAGCATATGCCGCAATTAGTTCAGCAAAGGGCGAAACAGGAATTCTTGTGATAAGACTTTGTATTAATACGGGAATTTTGATCCACTTTGGCGACCTTCGGAGCGTGAACGTTATTTAAACTCTACTGATCAAATAATAATCGTCGTAGAGGTGCCGCCGCCGTAGTTTCCGAGCGCAATTATTTTAACGTGTGGTCGGAGCTACTCAGGCCACATTTTACAAATTTATATTAAATTTGTGGATGTGTGTTCTGAAAACAAACTCGCTAGCACGTATGGCTGCTCTTGTTGCATCGAACAAGAGCTCTGAAGAGAAATGGGGCAGAACGTAGATTCACTGAAAACCGCTTTTTACTCAACTTCGACCTTTATTACCCAGTTGTGTGTCTGGGGCAGATATGAACCGACCAAAAACTGAACCGCATCGAGGCTGAAAGCCCTCCGATAAAAATAAAAGCTTCACGTGGATCAAAAAAGTAATTCTTAGTACAAAGCACTTAGTGCTAAACAGGACACAGCCTAGTGTCATTTATTTAATGTGCAAAAAGGGCGTACGATCAATCTTGAATGAGCCTTCAAGGTGTGTACAAGTTCTATATCGCTTTAGGCTCGGACCACAAGAAAGGTACGGCATAAAGCTTTGTATTAAGATATGTCTAGACAAAATGATGTTAACTTGTCCTGATAATTTGGAGAAGAAACTGTTGTTGCAAATACATTTACTATTCTTAGTTGCATTTGCATAACTTCTGGGCTGAAGATTAGGAAACGTTTATGAATTGAGAACTAGTGACTTTTTCATTTACCCTTCTTACTTGTATTCGCAAGTATGGGTGGAAAACTAGGAAAGGTCAATGAGTTACAACTTAATAACTTTTAAGCCAACCATTCAAATGAGTATAACTTTGTTGTAACGTACGTTTAGTATTGCCGCTTCATATGAATTAAAGGCTTGTTTTAATTGCTGCTTTATGTCGATTACTATTTTATTATTTCCAAAGGTTAATTTCTGGGAAATCACTTTTTCGGAACTCCATAAGGGAACGCTGTCATACATGTTTAGTCTTTAGCGCCGATGGAAAACAGTTCTGAGAGTCTTTTGTCTAGAGAATGGCCCGGAAGCTCTACGTGGAATATTTTGTTGTAGAATTCTTGCAACATATTTCGTCATATGGTGAAATATTTCAACTCCTGGATATTTTCGTTGGCTTTTCTCGGTTGTCGACTTAAAATCTCCTTTCGACCCGGTTGCCTGCTAAGACCTCAGCGCCGATAACAATTACTGCAAGGGCGGTTTGGGTTTCGATGGGTGTCCAATGCGTGCATTATCGTATCGCTGTTATCATGGGGTGAACAGAACCATCGACAAGTGTCGGATTTAGGAAACAAGCTGAATGTAACCCTTGGAAGTCAATTCATTGCGAATTTGCCTATCGCTTATGCGGATTAAGATCGAACCTCATTTCGTTCCTGACAACAAGAACACCCGAAATTTCCCGTTTTCCTTAAGAAAGTCTTGGCCCGTAACGTTGTCACCGTCGTGATCCAACCTTTAGTGGCAAGCCTGGGATTTTTTATTTGCTTCTCGAGAAGAAGAACCTAAGAACACCCAAAATTGTGCCTCTGTCTCTACTCTCTACCAAAGAAAACTAAGGTAAAATAAATTACTAATTGTGCTGTTGTGAAAACTTGTTCCGGGATTCATTTGACTGGTTTAAAGCGCTGAACCCTTTTCTTAATGCAACGGAAAGCGACCCTCAGTCGCCAATTGCTATTACTTATTAATCGTAAAGTGTAATTAATTTCTGTAAACTCGAACGTCACTGGCTGCGCAGATCTGTGTATTTAGTAAAGTAAATATCATAAGCCAGTGGCGACAAGCTCTTTGTTCCAACTACCCCTGTGTTCAATCACAATTACTACCATTTTGAGTGTATAATCTTTTTTCTATATGTGTGTTATCTGTTTCAAGCAATAGAATTATATTTGTCTTAAAATTCACCGTATCTTTTATTTATGTGTGTTGTATTGTGCATGAACTTTGTAAGCATTATATACAAGAGGAGGCACAATAAAGGCGAGTCCGATTCCCATAAACTGCTGGTTTCTCGGCCTTCTACGAGAACCTGAAATCAGCTGTAGTTTGGAAGGTGGCGCCCACTGAGTTTGACTTACTCTGTACACAACTACGTTTGATTTCATCCCCTTAAGCGTCTCTGGCGAACCACCCCTACTCCTCTGAGCTAAGCCGAAGGCACTTCCAACTTTCCTGCTGCGGGCCGACGACAAAGTTCGTTTGGCCCGTTACAGATTGTTCCTTTCATTGCTTTAAAAAAATGCAATTTTCTGCGTTAAATACGCATTACTCATGGATCGAAGATTGGAAAAAGAATTAATGACATTTGCATCAACTTTTTAAGAAAATCTTGCAGACACTAAATCAAATTGAAGTTTCTGAGCAGTTCTTCAGATACCTACAACAACATTTAATCTTGTTAGTTGCATTTGTATACCTTACCGATTTGAGATTAGAAAATACCCATCAATTGACAACTGACAATCATTTAATCCAATTTTTAAAGGAAATTTAGAAGAAATGTAGGTCGCAATTTGAAGCTGTTAGATTGGTCCTGAGATTGTTGCAAGAACATTTAATTTTCTGAGCTGCATTTGCATGACCCATAGATAGAATATTAGAAATGGTCACTAAATTACGTATTAATGACCTTGTAAGTCACTTTCTAAACCAAACCTAGAAGGGATAAAGGAAGGAAATTTGAGGTATTAACGCCTTACAACAACATTTAATCTTCTGAATTGCAGTTGCATAACCCATAGATAGAAGATTAGAAAAGGTCACTAAATTACGTATCAATGACCTTGTAAGTCATTTTCTAAACTAAACCTAGAAGAGATAAAGGTAGGAAATTTAAGGTGTTAACGCCTTACAAGAACATTTAATCTTTGAGCTGCAGTTGCATAACTTATAGAGAGAAGATTAGAAAAGGTCACCAAATTACGTATTAGTGACAGAGTAAGTCACTTTCTAAACTAAACCTAGAAGAGATAAAGGTAGGAAATTCAAGGTGTTAATGCCTTACAAGAAGATTTAACTTTTTGAGTTGCAGTTGCATAACCCATAGATAGAATATTAGGAAAGGTCACTAAATTGCGTATTAATGACCTTGTAAGTCATTTTCTAAACTAAACCTAGAAGCGATAAAGGTAGGAAATTTAAGGTGTTAACGCCTTACACGAACATTTAATCTTTGAGCTGCAGTTGCATAACTTATAGATAGCAGATTAGAAAAGGTCACTAAATTACGCATTAAAGACCTTGTAAGTCACTTTCTAACCTAAACCTAGAAGAGATAAAAGTAGGAAATCTAAGGTGTTAACGCCTTACAAGAACATTTAATCTTTGAGCTGCAGTTGCATAACTTATAGAGAGAAGATTAGGAAAGGTCACCAAATTACGTATTAATGACCTTGT
The DNA here is from genome assembly GCA_014611495.1 of Limonius californicus. Classification (NCBI taxonomy): domain Eukaryota; kingdom Metazoa; phylum Arthropoda; class Insecta; order Coleoptera; family Elateridae; genus Limonius; species Limonius californicus. The sequence goes on along the minus strand of JABXWE010001375.1, from coordinate 160 downwards.
AAGTTATTTTCTAAACTAAACCTAGAAGAGATAAAGGTAGGAAATTTAAGGTGTTAATGCCTTACAAGAACATTTAATCTTCTGAATTGCAGTTGCATAACCCATAGATAGAAGATTAGAAAAGGTGACTAAATTACGTATCAATGACCTTGTAAGTTAT
>JABXWE010001374.1:0-46560 GCA_014611495.1 Limonius californicus | reverse complement strand
GAAATATATATATATATATATATATATATATATATGCGAGTATAGATTAAAAATTAAAATTATGAGCATAATGTCCCAAAATTCAACTGTCTGTAATAATATAAACATAATGGCAAATGCGGTTCGCTACAACAACACTAAAAGAACTTAAATATAAATCGTACAAATTTACGAATCACCAACAACTATTCGATGGAGACAAAGAAAAAAGAACAATCTTTTCTGAAACTTTCACAATAAATGGAGAAGTCAATTCACAAAATTTTCGGTGTGTATTATAATTCCTCATCTATCCATAATCCATTATCCTGCTAATCTTATTCCTTAGATATTGTTCCCGCACTAACCGCCATTTACAAAACTTAACTCACAGTCAATACACTTGAAAAGTATGGCTGGAAATAGTTGAAAATAAGCTTATCGGTCCATATTTTATTGATGGTAATCTCAATACAGCTAAATTTTTAGAGTCATTAAGGAACGACATAATTCCGGCAATAGAAAACTTAAACATCGATGACCCGTGGCTTTAGATGGATGGAGCCCCTCGGCATTCCACGAATGCTATAAGAAGCTTTCTAAACGACAGGTTTCTAGGACGTAGGGTCTGAAGATTCGGTCCCGTACCGTGGCCCCCGGGTTCTGCAGGTTTGTCGCCCAATGACTTCTTTGCTTGGGGATAGCTGAAATCAAAAATGTATACAAATATTCCAATACAAATATTGATGAATTAGAAGATGGCATACGTACCAAATGCAATAACTTGAATCCCGACTTTCTTGCGAATGCTGTGCATGCTTTTCAACACCGTTTAGGTTATTGTTTAGAAGTAGAAGGTGGCCATTTCGAATAATTGTTGTAACTGCTGTTTTTATTTTCATTTCCGTTTTCTGTTGATTGATTGATATTTAATGTTTTACAATAATAATCGTCGTTGTTGTTCCAGTAATTTTGATTTACCTATTTATATAAACACCGCATCGAACATAACCTTCATACTAAAATAATTTACAACTACAGTGACGTTTCTGTATGCTTCTGTTTTTTTTAGTTTTCTGTATAGTTGGTTGCCTACATAATAGGCGTAATTGATGCATTCTTTTTAAAAGTATACATAGACAATTACATGTACAATGTATACTACAAAGAAAAATTCCCTGTATATTTATTATAAAATGTGTGGTGAGTTTAGAAAAATGATTTCACAGGACACAAACATATTTATTTAAAAAAATCTGCAGGACTAGGGTAGAGGACTAACGCACAAAATCGAAAAAATTGTAGACGAATGGCGGAGGCCTTTGTCGAAAAGCGGACGAATGAGAGCTAAGAGCAGACGAAGAAGAAGAAAGAAAGGGGGTTATTTCTGGTAAAACCAGGACTTCTACTAAAACGCATTAAATTGATTCTCGTAGGTGCCGTTGATTTATTTGATTTTCGTTTATGGAATTTTTCGGTATCCAAGTGATTTATAGTCTTGTGGCGGGGCGTTCTGTATATACATATATTTGACCCACTTAAATAGAAATCGGATGTGAAGTTCTAATACCAGAACCGGATCTTTATGCACGTGTAAAAATTTTACTACATACCTATTAGTAAGAATGTCATTCTTTTGTTTGTTAAAATTTGTTATATATTATCAAATCCAATCTTAGTACCTATTTTTGAACATCCAGTCTTCTCAGTTACATCTTTTACATCATTGATCTATATTTATAACTAGTAACGTTCGCTTTTAAACTCAATCGTTGAAACTTAAAATAGATAAAAGTGGCCCTACAATAGACCCCTGAGGCACCTCGTGTTATATGTGCTATTTGTCATTGAAAATATATTTGTAAATTCTAGCTTTATAAACATGATTTTACAACAACTGGAGTTATATATCATTTACTTTTAAAGCTACGCCAAATTCGTAAAGGTACTTATTTTTCTACAGTCAAACTGAGCGTTATTAATCAGCTTATTAAATTTAACATGCTTACAAACTTGTTTATGAATGAGATATTGTAAACTTTTTGGAGATTCAGTGACTAACAATTCGGTCTATAAGTGTTCCGCTCGTATTTCCTTTTTTGAAAACTAAAATAACCTTGGCTATCCAAAAGTGTCGACAGCAATGCGTCAAAATTAATACAATAATTTATAAAACTGGAGAAGAAAAAGACCTACAAGTTTATCTTATATTCGTTTAGAAATGTTTGAGATATGCCGTTAAGGTGTAGGAGCCATAGAAATATTACGCTACTAAAAATGTATTTATTTATCCGCATTTCACAGACAAAACAGTGAGTGGTGATTGAAAATATGCAGCTTGAGAGTTATTAACAAAAATTTAATTAAAAAATTATTTATGACTTTAAATAAACACTTCAAAAATGAATAGGGATATTACAGTGTACGATACTTAAAGACAACACCAATTTATAATAAAAAACTACCAAAACAACAAAATGTAACGTCTTTTTAGTAATGAACATGAAAATTACAACAGAGGTACGCTTAAAGAAGAATTTTAACAATATTATAATGAAAATCGTTTATGCCTCCTTTCACTTAACTTAAATTTATTAAATTGTAATACCGCGTGGCACCTCCTCTGTCAGTAATAACTCCTTTGCACTTTGCTGACATACTCTCAATGCAATTATTAATATGTGCTTGTGGAATTTGATGCCACAGTACCGGCAATACATCCCTCAGCTGTTGTACAGGCATTGGATTGTAATGATCCAGTTGTCTCTGCAAAAGGTCCCATGCATGCTCGATGGGGTTGAAGTCTAGAGATAGCGGAGGAAGAGCAAGATGGTTTATTTCCTCATATCGAAGCATCTCTAAAGGAACCCGAGCACGATGCGGCCTTGCGTTGTCGTCAAGAAAACAAAATATTCCGGTCCAACAGCGTTGCGACGGTTCAGAATATAGTCCATAATGATCCCTACGACATAACTTTGGCCCGTGAGTGTACAATTAAAGATAAGGAGGTCAGTACACCACCCTAAAAAAATTCCAGCCCATATCATAAGACCACCACCACCAAAGGCAACTTGGGTATACTGTGGTAAGATACGATGTTCGGCACTACGATATACTCTTTGACGCCAACTGCTGAAACAATATCTAGACTCGTCCGAAAACAGTATATCATTCCATGGTGCCCCTTCTTGAAGTTTACGTCTTGACCATTTCACCCGGTGTCTTCGTTGAGCGACAGTTCCTGCAGGACATCTCAGGGGGTGGTATGAGGTAAGTCCTACCGCAACCAATCGATTTCTCCCAGTTTGGTCGGAGACTCGATTTCCTGTGGCATTCTGGAGCACTTGCTGTAGATGTGGAGAAGTTGAAAAGGGGTGCATTATTATATTAATTACCAGAAGTCGATTCTCACGAGGTGTTGTGATGCAAGAAGATCCACTTGCAGTCGTACATGTTTCTCTAAAGCTCGAAACGGCACGTGAAATTACGCTCTGCGTAGTTCCTTCATATCAGCAATGTCGACCTGGCGATCTCCTCTTTGGTGCATAGCAATGGCTAAATTTCGTTGTTCTATTGTTAGAAGGTTTCTCTGCATTGTTGTTTATTATTAAGAACACAATTGTAACACACGAATAAAAAGCAATGATCAAAAAAGAACTTAAGAAGACGGGAAAGATTATTCAATTAAACACACAAACTCGACTTGACACTAATATGGTTAAACAATTGCAACTGGATTCGATTGTTTTTTGTGTTAACATCAAACATTGCCGCTTGCCCTAGTTATCGATAATAGACGACCATTAGCCGCCAAATACAAACAATATATGCTTTATATAACAATATCCCTATTCATTTTTGAGTAGATTAGAAGAAATAGATTTATTTGTGATTGTGGCGTTATTTATATCTTTTTTAGCTAGCTGTTTGAACACATATAAACTTCAGTATAGGGAGCAGTATCTAGCTTATTAGAATTACTTATATATATTTTTTCCTTAATTTGTAATTAATTATTACATATCGGGTTAACAATTTTTGAAGATTAAAGTCTTTACTTCTTGAATCCTTAAACTTCGCTTGTTCTAACAGTGGGTATTTCCAATTTCCAATACTTGTGGTAAAGTTTGATTAACTAGAGGTGTTTAATAGTGGGTCCTGCAGCCTTAAAAGCCTTGCCTATTTATTCGTTTTAAATTAGTTATAGATTCTTTGCCTTAGTTGTGTTAGCATAAAATTAAATTTCTTATGTTTCGATTTAATTTTAGAGCATTTACAGAAGTATCAATGCATATGTCTGATAAACAATATGTCGAAAGAATTTGAAATAATATTTACACCTTTTAAATATTCAGGGCCAATACCGTGTTATCTCTTATCAGTGATATTAGATCAAGCAACATGTTTCCTACTTGACTTATTTAAGTTGTTTATCAGATTCATTTTAGTACTCCTGTAACAATTACAGACTCTTAAATCCGATTATCGGAAATGTCAAGCAACTAGAAAGTATGTTCTACTTCTTTTTAGACGGCGCAGAAAGTCCGCAACTCCCAGGCTTAGTGACCCACTGTCTATAGTTCTATACCGTCAGTAGGGTTACTGGATATCCTGGCATGTAGGCCAGTACCTTACCAATCGTTCTCCGTTTGGAGCTCCATTAAGACATAGCCAAGATACTACTGTGCTAAGAGTTTTGTACATCAACAGAGAATATGAATGAAGATTTCTTCCTCAGTTCCACTCTTCTTAGTTATGGAGTCGTTGCTGATTCCTACGGTGTATTTTGCAGACGACGGTATCCCGTCAGCTGACCGGCTACAATTCGGGAGCTTCTTCTGTTCATCCGCAGAAGGGATTTGTTTGTTTCAGACGACGGCCCCTGCGTATTTCCTAAGAGGTTTCGCATGACATGCGAAAAGGTCACAGTAAAAGATGACCAAAAGAAAACCAGCTGGTGAAACGAAGAGGTAAGAGCAGAAGTTGAGAAAAAAAAGAAGCATGGAAACGATATACACAGAGTAAAAAGGAAAACGATAGACTTAACTATGAACTAAAAGAAACGAAACCAAAGAAGCCATCAGAAGGGCAAAACAAGATTCCTAGGAAGAATTCAGAAGGGAACTCGAGAACAAATACAATTAGGATAACGGTCGAGCATTCTGGAAAGCAATAAAAGGAATAAGAGGAAAGTACGGAAGACAAGTATGGAAATGGAGCATACGGAATGGTGAAGAGAAAATAGAAATAGAAAAAGAAAATATCTTAAAAGCATGAAGAAAATACTTCGACAATAAATTAAAAGACATAAGAAGAAGAGAAAGAAGAGAGACAGTGTCGGAAGAGGAGGAGAGAGACGTGAGATAGAAGAAGTAGAGAAAGGCATAAGCCAAATTAAACTAGGAAAGGCAGCTGGTAGAGATGGTATAGCCCGGAAACGATTAAATATGGAGGGGAAAGAGTCAAAGCATGGATTAAGGAGGCTAGAAGATACCCGACGCCTGGGAGGAGAATATTATAGTGCCAGTACACAAGAAAGGTGACACGAATTAATGCGTAAACTATAGGGCAATATGCTTATCATCAGTAGTACACAAGACATACTCCAGAATCCTAGAAAAAAGACTAAGAGAATAGATAGAAGAATTAACAGAGGAATAATCTGCATACAGGCCACATAGACAAACACAGGATCGCGTATATGTACTACGAACGACAATAGAAGAAAGGGTAGAAAGAAGAAAACCATTGTACTTGGCATTTATAGACATACAAGCGGCGTTTGACATCTTACCTAAACAAAGTGTCTGGAGATCACTAATAGAATTACAAGTAGCGCGCGAACTCCAACAAGCTATAAAATGACTATACGAAGGAACAAAGGGTACAGTAAGAATTAAGGGGTCAGAATCGGGGAGCTTTAAAATTGATAGAGGAATAAAGCAGGGTGACTCGCTAAACCCACTACTATTTGTAACAGTTATGAATCAGATCATTCAAGAATTCAAAGAACCAAGACTTAATGTTAAGATAGGAAACTGGAACCTTCAAGCAATACAAATGCAATGCCTTATATACGCAGATGACATAGTATTACTAGCGGATTCGCCTGGAAAGGTACAACAAGCTGTCAGTAAATGGAACAGAGTAATTGAGAAATGGGGAATGACGATAAATGCAAATAAGAGTAAACCAATGGAAATAACAAAGAACGAAGCCCAGGGAAACACACAAATTATATGCAATTGGACGGAATTAAACTGGGTTGACAATCACGAGTACCTGGGAATAATCATAAATAGAACCGGAACAACAGAGCAAAAGAATTGAACGAACAAAGCGAGCAAAATATATTATAAACTGAGCAAAGCAGTCATTGCAAAGAAGGAAGTCAGTACACAGTCAAAACTACGAATATACAGCAGCATATATGTACCAACTTTAACCTACGAATCTAAGAGCTGGACGATACAGGATAAAACTACAAGTAGAATAACAGGGGGAGAAATGGAATACCTGAGAAGATTGGTGGATAGAACCAATAGAGACATACGAGAAACATAGTTACCACAGAGGAAATGGGGGTAAACCCACTAATCTATGAAGTAGAAAATCGACAGTTGAAATGGTTTGGGCAAGTAGTGGGGATGAACGAGAATAAAACTCCAGAGGAGCATTAGAAACAAGACCCGAGGGAAAACGCGGAAGGGGAAGACCGCGAGAAACATGGGAGGAAGGCTTGGAGAAAAGAATAAAGCGAAGAGGTAAAGAACTAAGGAAGTGAAAAAAATGGCTGCTGCCGCACCAATTACGAAAATGAATAGAGGACCCGACGCTCTAAAGGGCATAAAGGAAATGGAAAAGAAGAGGAAGAAGTACAAAACCACAACATTTATTTAAATCTTTTACTCTTGAAGTAAACGATTTTTCAAATATGGAGCTCTACTGCGTTCTAAACAAGAATCAATACTAAACATTTTATTTTGAAAAACTATTTTTTATGAGCTGTTTCTTTATATACAGGGAATTTTTCTTTTTAGTATACATTGCCTATGTATACTTTTAAAAAGAACGTATCTATTACGCCTGTTATGTAGGCAACCAACTATACAGACAACTAAACCATGCTGTGTCCAAAACAATTACATTAATTTAAGGTTAAAACATACAATTAGTCTTTATTTAGTGTCTTCTTGCGTTTTTTTTTATACAGCCATGTACCGTAAAGACGAGAAAATGGAACTTCTAATGTGATATCAGAATGGAAACAGCTTAAGAACTGTGAGAGACTTATTTTCACTAAAATATACAGAAAGACCTCTTCCTTGTATTCCAACCATACAAACAATTGTTAGAAAATTTAAATCAGAGGGATGCGTAATAAATTCCCATAAAATAAGAACTAAAAGTAATCACGTTTTAACCGAAGAAATGAAATCAAATATTTTATGCTACGTTGAAGAAAACCCCATAGTATCACTACGAAAAATAGGTTCACATTTTAATTTGAAGTAAAGAAAAAACATCAATTATTTGTGAAACATTGTTTAATTTGCTGAATGAACATGAATACATTTTAAATTAGATAGTTTTTAGTGATGAAGCAACTTTCACAATAAATGGAGAAGTCAACTCACAAAATTTTCGGTGTGTATTATAATTTCTCATCTATCCACTATCCAGTATCGTGATAAACTTATTTCTTAGATATTGGTCCCGCATTAACCGCCATTTACAAAACTTAACTCACAGTCAATACACTGGGAAAGTTAACGTATGGCTAGCAATAGTTAATAATTAGGAATAAGCTTATCGGTCCATATTTTATCCATGGTAATCTCAATACAGTCAAATTTTTAGAGCGATTAAGAAACATCATCAGCCCGGCAATAGAAAACTTAAACATCGATGACCCGTGGTTTCAGATGGATGGAGCCCCTCCGCATTCTACGAATGCTATACGAAACTTTCTAAACGACAGGTTTCCAGGACGTTGGATAGGAAGATTCGGTCCTATACCGTGCCCCCCGCGTTCTGCAGGTTTGTCGCCCAATGACTTCTTTGCTTGGGAATACCTGAAATCAAAAATGTATACAAATATTCCAACACAAAGTATTTACGAGTTAAAAGATCTCATACGTACCGAATGCAATAGCTGGAATCCCGACTTTCTTGCGAATGCTGTGTTTCTATTTGCATTTCCGTTTTCTGTTATTGATATTTAATGTTTTTACAGAGCCATCCTGTATATAACACAAAGCAGTACGTTTGACAAATCAAAAAAAAACTCATGCAGCTAGTATTTTAAAACTGTTATGTACCTTTGTGAAAGCTTGTAGGATGCAAAAATCCTTTACTTTTCTGATACTAATATACCAAAGTACACTCCTGCAAGTCCAATAAGCATGACTTAATGCAGCTGAGCTTTTTTTATGAGATAAAAATTTATCAAGTGTTCAAATTTTGAAGAAGCAATCTATGTTCATTATTCCTTGATTTTCAACAAATTATTAAACAGGAATTGTTTTGCTTTATTCACTGATGGTTTAATATAAACCGTAACGAAGTTGCAACCCAACCCTCCAAAGGTGTCAAAATACAAAGGTAATTAATTTTGCTGTCGAAAGATTCAAGCAAGTTGTTCATGTTTGTCACGTTAGGGCATTAAAAGCAACAGGAAACATAAACGAAAATCCGGTAACAGAATAGAAAAAAAGATGATACCTAAAATCGTAAATTTAAAAATTTTTATTCTTCTGTGTTTTGACTACAAGCTACTGCCTTCAACAAAAAGTACCAGAAGAACTACTACTATAAAAAATATAATTTATTGAGACATTCGGTAGCAGCTGTTTGGAATTCTATCTACTGTTCATTTCAACGGGGTTGCAGGAATTAAAAATGACCGAAATATATATCAGGATATTGGATGTCTCTTAAGGTGGTTATAAAGTGATATTCCAAAACACATTAAATCGCGTAGCTTGGCTAGTTAGCATAAGACCATAAAATTTAAAGCTATTAATAATGGTAATTCCGACAACCTTCTTCATAAATTTTACTTTTTTAATAATTTGTTTATAATTTTTAAGGATTTAGTCAACATGTTTGCTAGAAAGTAGAAACTTGAAGAAGTAAAAAAGGTGTTTTAAAATATGCAACCACATACTAACGATTTTTCATATATACAGGGTGGTTGATTTCTCATTACACACTTATTAATTTCGCCTGAATCCAACTAAATAAAAAAACATGAACCAATCTTAAACCATTTTATGCACTCTTATTATTCGTTGTCCAAATAAAGGCAAAAAGGGTACCTCTTAAAAATTTAAAAAGCATTCCAAATACAAAAAACAGGACGTTCCATTAAAAAAAATCATCTGCAATAAAGTCCAGCCAAAATAAGTTTTCACCTAAAAATAATTCCAACCGTTTTGAAACTTGGCACACTTACTTAGAGGTGTCTAGTGATGAATTATACGAAAGTTCTGATGAATCGGAGGTGACCTCTAGCGGCAGTGATGTGAAACATGGCAGTTTTTTCGGCTTTTCGCTTTTATCTCGGAAACTGTTGGTCCTAGCAAAAATATAGTCATATACAAAAATAAAGTTTATAATATCCACTACAAAAGTGAGTTACAGCATAATCGATAATACAATTTTTTATTTCACAGCTTTGAAATGAAATACTTAAACAAAAAGTAAAAAACAAAGAGAAAGTAGTGAATGTAGTAAAAAAGTTTTTGGTAGTTCTTTCACTCGAATCTAGATTATTTGCTTGAGGAGGGTACTGCCTCCGGTGAAGTGATGGACGTGACAGGTTGTTGAGATAGTGTCACTGGGTAGGCTTCATCTGGAAGCAGTAAATCTAAATCCTCTTGGTCTTCTTACTGATCAATTATGATATGCGTCTTATTCAACCATTCGCCATGGTAAGAATGGCAGATGTTCGTACACCGTAGTGCAGCTTTCCTACACCCACACCTGGGTCCGCATCTAGTCTTGCTTTTACAAAAAAATGGGATTTAGGATTTCGTTAGGTGCGAACAAGTCTTCATTTGTGACGGGAATGAGCCGATTATTTTCCTGCTTCCACCCCCAGCTTTCAGGTGATAATTGATTTCCCATCCAAAGTTGTACTTGGTAGTATACTAGATAGGCATCGAGTTGCTTTTGCTGCTCCTTCCGTTGGCGGTAGTGCAGCAATGTCAGGTTTGACATTACACATTGGTTGCGTGAACAAGTGATACCGATACAAGTTAAGATTTTAGAAACATTGTGTTCCCTGCCTCTGCTACAGCCTCATGCGAAGGGGTTGGACTCTTGAAAACATCAACAATACCTTGCAACTCTGCAGTATGCTTGCTGAACAAATTGACAGACTTGATTTTACCTTTCCGGTATGGCACCGAAGTGGCGTCACTCCACTAAATCGTTGCTTGAATAAACTGTTCTTTCAATGTTGGCATGGCTCGGCTTGATTAACAGTATTTGTCGTTCGGGTGGGGTTAAAGCCGTAAGTAGAACCATGCGATCAACATCTTCACCGATTTCTGCAACGTTCACATTTTCCTCGGATTTTTCTATAGCAGTTTTAATAATTAATGTATCAGCATCGTCAGATGCTTCTCTAACATCTATTCCCTGGTTTCTACGTGCCACTGAAGAAAAGAAAATAAGCCACGACTTATTCTTTTCGTTGGAAAGAAAATCCACCTGTTTGATGGTGAGCGCTATTCCCTTGTCAAAATATATGTCCACCACTGTTCTTCAGCTTGTATCTTCGTCTTTGTTCCGCTCTCTTAGTATTACATTCAGTGGAGGAATAACCATCAAACATCACAGTACAACTTTTGCCCAAGTAATGCTTGAGGAGGTATTTGATGTAGCAGTGGCAAATTGTTGAAATTTCTGAAGTTTTGGGCACAATACCTTGTGCAGCAAGAAGCCACCGTCCACAACAATATCGAAATCGGGGAAGTCAATTTCTGCAGTTGACACTTCAAACGCATCATGCAGGGTTGATTTGTTAGTTTTCCACATCCCATGTGCGTCAAACAACGATAATGGAAAGGGAGCCAACTGATACTTCATGTATCTCTTCAGAACTTCATCGGTCTGCTTGCTGGTGCGTATCCTTTGGAATATCATCAAAGGGTCACACTGGCTGACTATATTTTGCTAGGACCAACAGTTTCCGAGATAAAAGTGCCATGTTTCACGTCGCTGGCGCTACAGCTCACCTCCGATTCATCAGGATTTCTATATAATTCGTCACTAGATACCTCTAAGGAAGTATGCCAAGTTTCGAAACTGTTGGAATTATTTTTAGATGATGGCCTTTTTTGCACTTCATTGACTGGACTAATACTCTTCTCTTTTGTTTTTCAATTCTGTCGTAGTTGGAAAGAGAGCATAAAGTTATTTAAGAATAGTTATTGAATTTGTTATTTAGTTGGATTTTGAACAAATTAATGAGTGTCTTGTTAAATATCAACTACCCTGTATATGAACATTAATGTGTAATCGTTTAATGTCAATTTGTCTAAAAATCGGTGCACCACATTTTATAGAATTTTGTAAAATTTGTGTTTATTGTAAAAAGACATAATAACTGAAAACAAGGAAAAATACAAAGTTTGGTATTTTAATTCTGGGATTGACGCTGCAGCACTGAAGTCCCGTGAAATTGAATCAAACGTAAAACAGCATGTATTCACAGTTTTTACAACAGAGTGTTCAAGCGAGCATCGAACAGCTGATAGTTTTTGAGCAAGATGCTAGCGCGTAGATCGTATGTCGCACTCGTCATGGGGCACCGAGTGAATGTTACATTTTTCTGTCAATTAGGAACGTGCAGTTGATTGCCCACCCAGACATAATCTCAAAAACGAACATTACCTAACAGTCCTACAACATCCTGGTGAGAGGTTCATCATCGGGGGTGATTTTAACTCCAAAAATCTAGACTGGGGATCCAGACTAACTACGACTGAAGGCAATAAACTGAGAAAATCTGTCCAAGAATGGAATTGCAGCTATCACTCAACAGGTAAGCCCTCGTACTGGCCGCCCACTAACACTAACAAAATTCCTGACTTACTAGATTTCTTCATCTCAAGAAAACTATCTCCTAACTTCATCGAAGTTGAAGAAAACTTCGACCTGAACTCTGATCACTCAGCCGCCACCCTGACACTGAGTGAAAGGATAATCAAAAGGGCAACCCGACCTACCCTCGTCAATAAAACCACTGATTGGGAAAGCTTCCGGATTGACTTTCAGAATAACATTAATATGCATATTAACCTAAGAACGACTGGGCAATTAGAAAAAGAAGCTGAAAACTTTATCAGCCTTGTTCATGCACCAACTTATAATAACACAAAGGAACTCACTCACATAACCAAAGTTGTAAATTACCCATTGGAGATCAGAGAACTCGTCAAAGAAAGAAGAAGAGCTAGCAGAAGATGGCAACAATCCAGAGACCCAGCCGACAAGACCATCGTGAATAATAAAACTCAAAAACTACGAAGAGAAATCCAAAAACTCAAAGAGGAACCCATGAACTAATACCTGCAGAATCTGACACCAAATGAAGAGGCAGACTTGTCCCTCTGGAAAGCAACCAGAAAATCAGAAGACCCACTCCAGTCAGAAGAGATATGGGACCATGGGCCAGGGATAGTAACCAGCTGATCTGTTTGCCAAACATTTAGCTGACATCTTTACACCCAATCAAAGTAGAAAGCATACTGCCCGAAACCGACAACCAAGATTCAGAAAACATCATACTGGCCACCCCAAAAGAAGTAGCAGAGGAGAATAAAACGAAACTCAATTCGAAAAGCACCAGTTTGCGGTCTGATCACCGGCGAAATACTGAAGCAATTGCCTAGAAAAGGCAGACTTACTCACCTACCTATTCACCGCAGCTTTCAGACTAAAACATGTTCCTACCTGCTGGAAAGTTGCAGAAGTAATCATGCAGCCAAAGCTAGGTAAACCACCTAACCAGGCAAAATCCTATTTGAAAAGTTGTTGCTTAAAAGGCTAACACCTCTGATAGAAGATAACAAACTGATGCCAGATTTCCAGTTCGGTTTTAGGCAAAAGCACTCAACCATCGATCAAGTGCATCGTATCACTGACGTAATAGAACGTGCTCTTGAAGAAAAACAAATCTGCTCTGCACTCTTCTTAGACGTTGCCCAGGCCTTCGACAAAGCATGGCACGAAGGTTTGATATACAAATTAAATAAAATGCTTCCGAAACAGTATATGGAGATGCTACCATCATATATCTCAGACAGACTCTTCAGAATTGAACAGGAAGACGAATATTCTGACCTGAAGGAAATACGAGCGGGCGTGCCCCAAAGTAGTGTCCTTGGGCCTATCCTTTACCTGCTATATACTAGTGATATATCAGCAGTAGAACGGATCACAGTAGCCACATTTTCAGACACTGCACCCCTGGTAGTGGACAAAGAGCAAGATATGTCCACTAGAAGACTGTAAGTAACTAGCAACAAAATACTTGATTAGACCAAACAATGGAAGATTAAGTTAAACGAGCTCAAATCTATACATGTTAATTTCACCAACAAAAAGTTAGTTAACCCTCCAATCTTGGATATCAATGGTACCATTGTGTCCTATGAGAATAACGCCAAATATCTTGGTATGTCTCTGAACGCCAGGCTCCGATGGAAAAAGCACATGAAGAAAAAAAGAGCTGAACTTAATCTGAAATACAAACAACTTTGTTGGATCCTTGGTAGAAATTCGAAGTTGTCAATACACAACAAATTACTGATCTACAATCAGGTCCTGAAACCGGTATGGCTATACGGCACTCAGATCTGGGGCTGCGCCAGCGATACTAACATCAAATCCCTTCAAACATCTCAAAACAAAGTGTTGCGTAACCTATTTAACGCTCCATGGTATGTACGTAACTCCGATTTACACCGAGATCTTAATATTCCAATGGTAAAAGCCGAGATCAAAAGGTTTGCTGGCAAACATGCAGCCAAACTTCACCTTCACGAGAACGCAGAAGTTCTTCAACTGCTGGACAACCAACACCTAGCCCAAAGACTGAAGAAGACCAAACCATTCGAGCTTGTGTAGTGGCTTTGTAAAATCAGAGCATGGTGCGCGAGTGAGATTGTAAATATAACTTAGAAAACTCTAAAAGTCATCGCTGGATGGACTCTAGTTATTAAGTAATTAGTATAAGAATGTAACAGATAAAATTAATGGTTAGTCGTTTACCATAGATTAGTATTAATAATGTAAGCACCGCAGGTGCTAATAAAAAAAATAGGAAAAACCTCAACTGACACTTATGAAATCTTGAAAACTGAGTACGGTATAACACCTTAAGTCGTACTAGTGTGTTTGAATGGTTTAAACCTCTCAAAGTTGAACGTTAAGATGACGCTAAAACTGGGTGTGCGTCGATCTCTCGAAATGCAGACTGAAAGGGTTAAAAAGGTTCGTGCAATTGTGGTAAAAGATCGTCGAATTACTCTACGAATGATGGCAGCTGAGTTGATCATCAGTATGGACACGGTTTCGAAAAGAGTGGAGTTGCATCCTGCGTAGATTTTGTTTAGACTTGTTGCGACAATGCAAATTTTCTTAAATGTGTTGTCGCTGATGATGATTTACAAGTCTTCCAATACCATTCTGAGACGAAAAGTCAGAGTATGACATGAGGCGTAAACTCATAACCAAGATTCAAAAAGTTTCGTTTGGAAAAAACCAGAACCAGAAACATGCCGATTATCTTTTCCAATAAACGTGGTGTGGTCGTGAAAGAATATGTGCAAACAGTAAATACTGTAATCAAAGTTTAAGTGATGAAGTGATTATTTCAGCGCATTTATCTAGTGAAACCTCAATTTCGAGAATAGAATAGATAATTATTGTTGCATGACAGTGCACTTGCCCATTCTGCTCTGACTGCATGAAACACTGCCATGTTGAAATCACTCATCCATCCTATCCGCCTAACTTGGTACCACCGGACTTTTTTCGCTTTCCTAAACTGAAAACTGTTTTCAAAGAAAAATAATTTGAAGGCGTAGAAGATACGAGGCCTAGCCACAAAGTAAGTTCCGATTGGCTATAAATAAAGCAAGAATTATTGTTTTTTAAAATATTTGTTTTTATTAATTAGTGTACAGCTGAACCTACTATTCGATATAAACACCTTGTAAATTCAAATATTTTCGTAACGTGGTACAAGTTTTTCTCTTATAGAATTCTAGTCTGAGTGACTTGAACCAACCTAGTTCACCTGCTTTAACTTCGTTATCTGTATTAAATCGCTGATTTACCAACAACTTGTTCATATGAAAAACCAGACAGTAGTCGGATGATGAGTGGCCCGGGCTATGCGGTGCTCTAAAATCTCCCATTTGAATCATCAACAAACCAACTCCGGCGCTAAGAGGTCGTGGTCGTTTAGTCTTTATGGTTCGTTTTAACTTCTGACATTCAGAAACAGAATCACCGACCGTTCCTCACAACTGGACGGATTTTGAATATCTAATTCATTTTGACGAATCGTGCGCATCGAGCAACACCGATATTCTGTGATAATTTTATCCAGTGCTGAATTGATTAGTCGTACGATTTTACTGTACAGACTTATCGCGGCCCCTCCACTTGTGTTAAAATTGTAGGCGACGGAACTTGGTTTGTGGGTATACCTCGATTTATGAAAAATGTAACCACCGCATTGGAAGCAGTTTCTTCGAACTCCCTTACCGACTGTTTCCAAAAGCTTTTAGAACTTGGAGGAGATTACTTTGAATAAATATCAAATGTTTTTCGTGTTACTTAACTTGTGTTTCTTTTTATTATGAAATTTTGAGAATTAAACTGCCAAACCTCGTATAATTACACTTTCAAGAATAAAAGCTATCATGGATATTCTATTAGGAATACTCAGTTTTTAAACTATAAATTTAGTAGTCCTATTTATCGATAGGAAGTAGTGGAGATCATAATGGGGTTTTATTAGCATACAGCACCAAACAGAAAAAAATCTTAAATGCTAGAGACGCTTTCTATTTAAATGTTTGCATTTCGTGGAAATCCTTTACTTGCTCGCTTAGATTTAAATTTTAATCATTCTGAAGTTGTCATCACATGAGGTGATATTTGTGATTATTTTACACATCGTACATTACTGAATACAAACAAAGCTTATTAAAAAAGTATCAAAAACATTACCCAACTTCTACTTTAGATGACATCAGTGTCTGTTCTGACGTAATGCATATACCTAGAAGATTATCGCTTGCATGCATAATTTGAAATTTTTCCCGGACACGGATTAATTTTTCAGTCTTCATTTGTATATCCAGCAAACATATTAACATGAATTTTTATGGAAAAGGCGTATTTTTTGTTCATGGAATATCTTACAACTTCTTTAATAACTCAAATATTCTTATAGCAAAATATTATGAAACTGTTGATAACTGTATGTATTTCCAAATAAAAAGTAAGTTAAAACGACGACTTCCATTTGAACTCAACAAAAAAAATTGTATGTATGCACTATAGGTTTGTATTTTATGACGGATATTTAAACAAAAATTATTTACTAACATGATGGTTGTCCACTACATTTAATTTTTGATGGTTGGATTTATTATTTTTCAATAACAGCCTATAAGATCGGCAGACTTAAAACCTTCAGTTTTTGTTTTGTATGGTATTAGGAGGAAGATAATATAAACTCAGCATTTTTACACAATATCCAGCATAAACTGATATTTACATAAAGTTAACCTACAGGATGGCCCATTGAAAACAAAAATGGCGTGATTTCTAACACTAAACCTTAATTCTTCGAAAAAGGCCAAACACTTCAAAACTAATTTGCCAAAGGGACATGCAACACGGCTATTTCCATTCACCTTCAACCTCAAAATATGGGTGACTTTCATCATAAAAATTTCAAATGGTAACGGGTATCAGAAGGCCATACTTACAATTTGAAAGCTCGATGAATTTACTTTACGCTAATGTTTTTATTTTTGAATTTCCAGTATCATTTCCCACGGAAATGCAGTAATAAATGTTCGAAATAAGTACCACCAGCGTCCAAAGAGCAATAAAGGTTCTGTTCAAAATGTCGTCGCACATTCTGAAGCGTTTGTGGAGTGATTAGTGATTAGACGGCATTCGTTGATTATAGATTGTGTTATGTTCGTTTGATTTTGCCGCTTCTTACGGATTAAAGTCTTATTTTATTGGCCGCTCCGTAGCCGATTACTATCTTATTATTTCCCGAATACAGTTTAGTGAACCATTTTTTGTTATCCTGGAGAAATACCGATGAATATTTTGTCTACGCGCTTGACCGTGAACATTTGCTGGAAATTTCCAGCCCTCGAGGAAGCCCTACGTGTTAATTGTTCTAGAATTCTTACAACACATTTCGTCATGTGGTAAAATACTCCAGCTGCTGGATATTTGCGTTCGCTTTTTTCGGGAGTCGACTTAAGATCTCCGTTCGACCCGGTTGCTTGTTAAGACCTTGGCGCCGACAAGTTCTGAAATTGCATAAGCCTAAACTTCTGAAAGGGAATACACGTGGTTTGGTTTTTTTTTTGAGCCGGAGTTTTTCGGCAGCGCTACTACTAACTTAAGTTACCATATCACTTTTCTTGCCTGGGGTAGAATACTCTCGATATTAAGTCGGTTTAAATATTAGCACAGTATAGCGCTTTAGCAAAGACAATTTACTGAATTTGTTTTCTCGACCTGCGTCGGATTACAGCCATTAACCCCGTGAATACTCACTGAGCTGTTGCCACATTCAAACCTCGTTCAACGAAGATTTTGTTCCGGACTGCAAGAACACCCGAAATTTCCCATCTCCCAAAGAAAGTCGTTATCCAACCTTCAGGGGCGTGCTTGCAATTTTTGACTGCTTCTCAAGGAGCTAGGAACGCCCCAAATTGTGCTTCTCGACGAAAACTAAGGTAAAATTTGCCAATGTACTGTACAGTGTTTGTTTTCCCCCTGTTTACCAGTGCTTCGTTGGTAACTAAGAAATAGGGCAGTTTAATTCCCTTGTAATATTAAAAGTGAGGCAACCTTCAGTTGCCCAGCGTTTCATTACTCGTTAGGGTTAAAGTTTAATTAATTCTGTAGACTCAAACGTCGCTGGCTGCGTAGATCTGTTCATTAAAGTAAATATCGCAAGCCAATGCCGGCGAGCTCTTTGGTTTGGACGTCCCAACACTCCCTTGTTTAGCCCATAGTTTTTCTGGCTTGTTCTAAATTGTACTATTTGTGTGCTATATTGTACTCAATAGATTTGGATGCAGTTAAAATGTAGTACGATCATTTATTTTGGTGTATTTTATTGTGTGCACGAACTTTGTAAACATTATATACAGGAGGTACAATAGAGGTGAGTTCGATTCCCGTAAACTGCTGGTTTCTCGACCTGCATTCAGCTGTAGTCTGGAGGGTGGCGCCTATTAATTTCGACTTACCGTGTATACTACTTCGTTAGATTTCCTTCCCTTAAGCGTTTCTCGTGAACCACCCCTACTCCTCTGACTTAAGCCGAAGGCACTTCCATCTTTCCTGCTACGGTCAGACGAAAAAGCTCGTTTATCCCGTAACGATTGCTGTAAATCTTCTAAAGAATTGGTTTAAATTGCGTAAATTTTACTTTTTAAATAACCCCACAAAAAGAAATCTAGTGGAGATAAATCTGGCGACCTTAAGGGCCAATAGCGCCTCTTCTTCCAATCAATTGGCTCGGAAACCTTCAATCCAAATACTGTCGAGCAATCAGTGCATAATACGGAGGAGCTCCGCCCTGTTGGAATAGCAGATGATCATCGAGGTAATTAATATTCATTTGATTTAATGCATTTCATAATCATAATCCTCGTTTGTACTGCTTGCGTGGTATTGAGGCGGTGTGAGGCAAAGCTAAGCTAGTTTGTGCTATGCTCAACAGGGCCCGACTCTGCGGGTTACCGTGTTGGTGCGTAACCATGCTTGACCTGCTTTTTGCGTGTGAATGTTTTTTGTTTATGGCCTTGTTACTATTCCAATGCGACCGTAATACGAAGAGTGCCATTAATTTGATTCCAATAATAAATGGAGACCGGGAACCAGTACCGATCACCCAGGGAATTAGAAAAATCTCCGACCCCTGGAGGGATTCCAACCGGGAAGCGTTCAGACTATTACATCCAAAGCCTGGCTGTCTTACCACTGAGCCACCCCAGCCCTTGTAATGATCATCATTTCCTGTAATATCAGGTAACATTGCGTAAATGTTGCTTGTGACAATTGCAAGTACATCTGTCTAGTTAAATTATCAGATTAGAAAAAGGACCAACGAGACAATCATCAAAAATGCCAGCCCAAACATTTCATTTTTCGGAGTGTTAAGTGCGTGATTCGTGAAATATCCTTCGATTAGAATCATACTCATAACGATAATTATGGCGATTGACCGTACCATTTACGAAAGAAGTGCATGCATCGGAAAAACAGAGGTTAAAAAGATAATTTAGATTATTTATAGCCAGTTTACTGATAGTCTAATGGTCAAAGTTGTTTTCATTCTTAAAGCAAATGACTCTTGTACGGATAAAACGCGTGGTGTTTCTAAATTCGTTGAATGCTGCTTCGATTAATACCCGATACCCGATGCAATAGCCATATCCCTTGTATTCAACGTAGTATCGCGAACAACGTGAACCAGAATCACGACTTTCACCGCTTCATTTTTAAGGAATTTTCAGCATTTGGCTTTATATTTGAGGCAGACCCGGTCTCCCGAAATTTTCTCAACTCCAATTGACAATTGATAGGGTTATCTGCATATTGCTGGTTGAACCATTCGGCGCTATTACTGGCATATTAATTGTTTCCAAAGGAAAATCCAATTATTTCAACTCTTTCTGAAATCGGATAAACCATTTTAAATGTTCAAAGAAAATATCGACCACTGTAAAATATGGCGTGATACTGACATGATAAAGTAAAAAATCTGTCTAATCATTCCAAACATACTCTGAAACTTCGAACTGCATTTCCGCGGGAAACAATGCCTGGAGTACAAAAATGAAAACATTCCTGGAAAGCAAATTCATCGACCTTTCAAATGGTGTCTTCTGACACCACTTTCAATTTGAAATTTTTAGGGTGAAAGTTACCCCAATTTTGTGGTTGAAGATAGGTGAAGGAAAATATCCATACTACATGTCTCGCTGGCAAATTAATTTGACGTATTCGTGCGTATCTAGAAGAATTACTGTTTAGTATCACAAATCACGCCCGTTTCGTTTTGGGTGGGTTACCCTGTATGTTTATGCAAGTTGGAAGGAAACATATTGGTTGCTGCAAAAGATTTCTTTGCTTGACGGGTACATAAGGGAGTTTCTTCAAAGTTGTCAACGGGGAAAACTCAGTGCCAAATAAAACTCCTGCAAATAGCCCTGGCTCACATTTGACTTGCGGCCAAAAACATGTTGCAGCGCATGAAACATTTATATCGGTTACAATTTTGTATGTGATTTTTAAATTGCAGCATAAATTACTCCTTTGAGATGATTTTCCAACCACGCGTTTCGTTTTAAAAATAATTATTTCACCAGGAAATAATTTACAGCGAAAAGCAACTACCTACAGATTTTCTGGGTGGTCTTATTACTTCAATGGATGGGAAAATGAAAGTTCACAGTTCAGGCAAGAGAAAATTTGCTTTTTGCTACTAAAAAGTTAATGAGCCAACAATTTCTCCTTACTGGCACAAGGTGACCTACAATTAATATTCAATCATGCGTCATATATATGGATATGCACTTAATTTAAGCATTGGCATCTCTGGAAAGATAGCGTTCGCTGTTACATTTATCAGAGGACATTAATTATAATGTCCACAATTAATTACTCGCGTTTAGCAAAACAAGATATTTAAATCAATCAGATGTGTATTTCAAATATGTTAATGTTGTTGTCAGTTTGCTGTCCACGGGAAAGTGATAAACCTCCTCACCATTTTTCATCTTTGTGTTAGTACAGATTTAGGTCGTAAAGGATCATATCGATAGGTTTTTTTTTCTAAAGTATACAACTCGTACAAATAAAACTACAATAAACTAGAAATGTATAAAAATACTTTCTATAGCCATGACTGATTAAATAAAATAATATATATGGAGTAAGTAGTACTTGTTGGGTTTGCGTGAAGGTAAACTAACCATTTGGTGAATTCAGTGAATGACGAAGCACTTTTGTCACACGTATAGAGTAATACTGACTTATTGAAGCATATCAGCTTAGTTTTCAATAGGTGTTTTGATAATTATTGTTATTATGATTATATCTACAGTGTCAATATTTTGATTCTGCAAGTATAAAAACTAACTGTTCCACAAACAAGTATGAAATAATATTGATACTCGTATTAAATCCATATTTAACCACATCATGATATTTTCTCTTTAAAACAATTGCCAAAGTTTTGTGAATTTTTATAACCTACATGCAGGGTGTTTCAAATCACCCGTCCTTTTTCTTCTGAAAAGCAATGAGTTGTGAAGATGATGAAACATGTTTTACTACCGAAGCGTATGCACAGAATTTATTGGCACTGCTAGAATTTTCCGGGGAACACCGGAAATATGAAAAACTGGCAGCAATTTCGAAATTTCAAATGAAAGCCTAAATCATGTTTGATATCGTTGGATAGGGATTTTATACAGAACTCTTTCTTATTTGATTTTTTTATACCTCTTACGGAAATAATTGAAAAACAGATAATAAAATGTGATTGATAATGTTATTACCATTTGAAAAATGGATAAATAAATATGTTATACAACCAGAAATGCCTAAAATAATGCTTTGTTTTTAAATTACATAATATACACATTTGACACTCGTTTCTAATATTATTAAACGCAAATCTGCATTTCATTTTATTTGTTTAATTTACTCAGACTCGATGTCACTAAATTCTGCCGTATCAGAAAATGAATCAGCTCCTAAATTAATTATTAAAGGTTTGATTTCATATCTTGTAGCATACTTCTGTTTATTTTGATCTAACTTCTTGAAATATTTGGCTTACGGTGGGAACTAATTTCTTTTCATAAAAATGATAAATAGTACGGTTTCTCCGATTCCTACATCAATTCTAGAAAATTTCCGAGTAGTTCTTTTCTTGCGGTGTTGTTACAGGCCAAACGAACTTTTTAGTCGGACCGCAGCAGGAAAGATGCACTTCCATCGGCTTAATTCAGAGGAGTAGGGTTGGTTCACGAGAAACTCTCAAGGGAAGGAAATCTAACATAGTTGTAGACAGGGTAAACCGAAATTGATGGGCGCCACCCTCCAGGTTACAGCTGAATGCAGGTTCTCGAAGGCCGAGAAATCAGCAGCTTACCGGAATCGAATTCACCTTTATCGTGCCTCCTCCTGTATATAACGCTTACAAAGTTCATCCACAATACACAGAAATAAAAGATATGGTGAATTTTAAGACAAATGTAACTCTATTAATTGAAATTGGTAACACACATAGTACAAAAAAATACAATCAAAACGGTAATAATTGTAATTGAACAGAAGTATGGGACGTCCAAACACAAGGGTTCGCCGCCACTGTCTTACTATATTTACTTTAATAAACACGTAAATCTGCGCAGCTAGTGACGTTCGAGTTTACAGAAATTAATTACACTTTACGATTAACAACTAATAGCAATTGGCGACTTAAGGTCACTTTGCGTTGCATCAAGAAAAGGGTTCAGGACTTTAAACCAGTCACATGAATCTCGGAACAAGTTTTCACAACACAGTTAACAACTTTTACCTTATTTTTCTTTAGGTAGGGAGTAGAAAGAGAGGCACAATTTAGGGTGTTTCTGTCTCCTTGAGAAGCAGACAAAAACCGCAACCACGTGCCTGAAAGCTGGTTCACGATTGCGCCAGCAATTGCCAAGACGTCCTTCGGGAAACGGGAAATTTCGAGTGTTTTTGTTGCAAGGAACAAAAATTCCCGCCGTTTTTCGCAATTATAACGTTGCAACGGCTTAGTGGAAAGAGTCACGAGGTTAATGGCTATAATCCGACATAGGTGGAGAAAACAATTTCACTAAATTGTCTTTGCTAAAACGCAATACTCTGCTAATATTTAATCTGATTCAATGTCGAGAATATTCTGCCCCAGGCAAGAAAAGAGATACGGTAACTTAAGTTAGCAGAAGCGCTGCCAAAACCACTCCAGCTCAAAACCTCATGCGTTCACCCTCAGAAGCTTGAGCTGACTCACTTTCAGCACTTGTCGTCGGCGCCGAGGTCTTAACGAGTAACCGTGTCCAACGGAGTCGACTCCCAAAAAACACAACGTGAATATGTTGGAAGTATTTCGTCATATTACGAAATACGTTGCAAGAATTCTAGAACAAAATCTTCCGCTTGGAACTTCCGGGCCGTTCTGCAGACAAAGGATTCTAAGAACTGTTTTCAATCGGCATATACAGACTAAACATACATGTCAGCGTTCCCTTCCGAAGTTCCGAAAAAAGTGACCTCCCATAAATTAACCTTTGGAAATCATAGAATAGTAATTGACTTAGGAGCGGCAATTAATATGAGACTTTAATCCGTAAGAAGCGGCAAAATCAAACGAACGTAACAGTGTGTAACACGCCCTTTGTTTATATTTTTTCCCATTGTACTGTAGGGGCCTTGTGTCAATTCCGCACACGTTTTATAAAGCCATACTGGCTGCGCAAGTTCGGATTTAAGTTTTTATAAATGTTTAAAATTTTTTGCTGCGCTTCAACGGGAGGATGCTGGCGTGTTGCACTTAAAATTTATATTTTCACTTTCACTACTACTATTTACATCTATGTCTTAGTCGGTATCACTGCTTGCAATTTCCGTAATTTGATTAATATCGTCGCTTTCGAAAGGTCTCTAGAAAGCCATAATGTAACAGCTACTGGTCAAAATTACGACTAAATTTACCCAGAAAAATAACCAAATTAGCATGCTTTCGAAAACAATTGGTTCATATTGTAAAACAATTTCAACATGATTCCCTACATCGTTAGTGAACAGCACTCATTATAACGTTCAGATATTTAACAATATTCAGAGAATGGAGAGATGGTCGGTCATCCGGTAATTATAATTTAAAACTACCTTTTTTTATTTTTCTCATTCATTCATACTACCGTTCTCCCCCCTGGAAACCGCTTTCGCATTACTTCAGGGGGGTGGGGGCGTCCCTTAACTACTAACCATTTATGCAACATGCACCCTAAACTTAACTAAACGGAATGCGGTGGCCCCAGTCGGGATTCGATACTTCGACCAATCGGACTGAATCTAGCGTGACCTCAAGTGACAGTGCGCATCCGCGCTACTCCACCGAGGCCCCTATTTAAACCTACCTAAATACTTTTATTACAACATTTTATAATACATATTATAATTATACCCAGTTTCAATAAAATGTTGCATCGCCGGATTTTACTGCCATTGCCAAGAAAGTTAAATGCAGACCTGACCACAGACCAACAAGCACCAACGCTATTGTTTAGAGATTACATGCTACTGCTGACTGGTAATGGCATTTGAGTAGAGATTTAAACATTCGCTACTAAAAGTTTGATGCTACGTTACCTGCCATCGAATTGTTAATCATAATACAATTGTTGTAATCTTTAGTATCCGTTATTGAATTATGTAATCCTTGTGGTCTGTATTTTATTCAGTTATTCCGATTTCCAATTCTTCTTATTTGTTTTTTTTTAGTAATTTTAATCTTCTGCGTTTACAAATTATTCTTAAGTAGTTTTATTCTCTATTCTTTGTTTTCCAAAATAAGATTACTTTTTTTAACCAAAAAGGATTTAATATGCTGCTTTTAGGCTTGTTACGCGTCTTTACGTTTGAATGGGTACCTTCTAGTGTCTACATCACTCGAGCAAAGTTTTCGAACATCTTGCTAATCGTACGCGAACAACCTGTCAAATTCAAAAATGAAAGAGAAGCTGACATCCTCGCTGCTGTTGCCCTAAATGTTTATGATTCTGCAAGAACAACATTTTCTGATTCTGGTAGAAGTAATGCTACCGTATGGCGCATTCTAAAATCTGCAGGTTTCCATTCGTAGCATATTAACCTTCACCACAACTAAGCGATAATGATTTCGAAAATCGTGTGATTTTGCAATTGGTATCTCAGTAAACGCCGGAACTTTTACCATCGAATTCTTTGGAAGCTACTTTTAAAAGTAATGGTGAAGTGAATATCCATATCATGCACTATTGGAGTCAAGAAAACCCACGCTGGTTGGAGGAAGTGGACAGCCAAAATAAGTGGAGCGTCAACGTTTGGTGTGGTCTCCTCAGAGATCGAATAATTGAACCTTACTTCTTCGAAGGAACTTTAATTAAAATAATGTACGCCGTCCTTCTTGAAAATGATTTTGGTGGGCTATTAGAAGATATTCCAATAGCAGTGAGAGTCTCCATGTAGCTGCAACGGGACGGGTACCATTTTTCGGTTGTTGGTAGACATTCAGTAGAACAAACTATTCCCCAGAAGATGAGTAGGTAGGGAAGGTCCTGTGGCTTGACCGCCGCGTTACTCCGGTCTATCGCCGTTAGACTTTTTCTTTTAGGGACAACTGCAAAATCTCGTCTACAAGCAACACCCCACCATAAGGATGCAAATGGTACAATGAATTCAAGATTCTTGCCGTTCTCTCCCCGAAGAAGTACTCCGACCAACCGATAGCGCATGGAATTGTTTAAATGAGGGGGGTAGACTTTTTGAACATCTTTAACAATGAAAACATAAGAACGTAATTTCCTGTTTAATGCTTTCTTCTTTTTTTTTTTAATTATTTCCTTAATCATACGAGTTATCAAAAAAAATACAAATAAAAAAAAATTGTTTCAAGAGCCCCATACCAACATACCTTATGTTTCCATTTGAAGTTTCAAACTTACTTCCGGTTTTCCCCGGAAAATTTTAGCAGTGCATATAAATTCGTTGCATATGCTTTGGTAGTAAAATTTGTTCACTAACGTCACAAATCATCGCGTTTCTAAAGAAAACGCATGGTCTGAAATAGCTTGTACATCACCAAACAATTTCCCAATGATATTTGTCCATATTTTCAACTGTTGATAAAATGTTTGATCGTAACATTAATAAAGCTATCTAATTATCAAAAATTAAATATTATAAATTTACTAAAATTTGCAAATAGTTCCACGAGTTGCATAAAACTGATTTTGTTGCTCCGAAGTTTCTGCAACTGGTTTATGAAATTAGTATTGACATTTCTTATTCCACGATAAGTTATTTTAAGTTTGCATATTCTGGTTGCTAAGCGTCTGAGCAAATGCATTTTGTAGATATAACCTAAATATAAGAGTATGTATGTATGTGTGTAAATATTTCGTTGTTGTGTAATCTGTATTTTATCAATACAGTGGGAACATGAACTAGTAAGATATAAAACTTAATTTTCGTACAGACTCGCTTAGTTGTTGTTTCATAAGGGAAATTGATCGAAAACATTCATAAAGCGTTGCAAAGTCAAGTATAGTATAATAAGGAGGCACTTTTAAGTTTTAAGCTAAACGGATTGGCGGTCTGCACTACGAACATAGGCTATAAAAAACATTTGGATCCATTCATCTTGACGTTTTTAATATGATTCATAGATAAATAGATGGGACGGGTTTAATATTTTATCACCTTAGCATTAACTACGACTTTAATTTGACAGCTGCCTGTCACAGTTGTACGGAATTTGCGTTTTTTTTTTATTGAAATCAAAATAATAACAGTAATATTGATATGAATATCTATGAAGTGCACGAGACAGTACAAATTACTACATGGCTTCATAGCGGTAGCTTGTTACGTGCAACTCGAGATTTATTTGCAGTATCGTTTGAAAATCGACTTATCCCATGTACTAATACAATACACCGAATTTTGAGGAACACGGGTGTCGTTTTCCGACCAACCATAAAAGAACGTTACACCCAAGAAACGTTAATCAAGAAATGTAAGAAATAAGAATATGCGCTGCTGTAGAAGTAGATCCACGTCAGTCTTCCAGAAATATTGCTCAAGATACTGGTGTCCATCATAGTACTGTACTGTATTAAAAGTTTTAAGTAAAAAATGGATATCGTTCCTATAAACTATTGAAAATCCAACAAATTTACCCAAATAACCAAATTAGACAAATGGGATTTTGTAAGAACATAATGGAAAAATCGAACAATGTCATGAATTTCCTGAGCAAAATTCTATATACCGACGAATGCACGTTTCCAATAAATGGTCAACACAATCCATCAGTTTGTCGTGTCTGGTCGCGAAATAATCCTCACAAGCATAAGGTAGGTATCCACGATGAGATATTTTCATGAGATATTGGTCTCATGAGAAAAAAATCTCAGCAACAACTAAATTTAAAGTGGAAACAGTCGCGAGATATATAAGATATTGAAAAATATCTCATGAAACATTATCTCGTGCAAATTAATTTTCATCGACAAGTCGTATGGATATTATGGATATTAATGAAAATAAACGAAAAAACACTAGAAAAATCCTAAATGTAAATTGGACAAGAGATTTAACACTAACCTTAATTGAACTGTATGAGTCACATACCAATTTGTGGGACGTTTCTTCAGAAAACTATAAAAACAGAAATTTGAGAAAAGCATCACTTGATGAAATTTCAAATACAATGGGAATTCCTGTTCAAGAATTAAATGAAAAAATACATAACCTTCGATGTCAAGTTCAAAGCATTAACAGAAAACGTTTGAAGACGAAAAGCGGTCAAGCAGCTGGTGACAATTTTATAGTTAGATGGGAATTTTACGATGCTCTAAAATTCATAAATGAACCAAACGAATTAAAAATAAAACGACAATCGATTCATTGGTAAGTTTATTTTATTTTATTTATATATACTGGTATTGCCACGGAACTTCGCCTTCTTCTTGAAAATACTGTGTAAATTCCATCTGTACAGCCTTCGCAAGTGTGTTTCCACGAAAATTATGGTTGACTTGTAGTGGAGCTAAGCTATTATTTTGTTTTCGCCATTCTCCTGGTTGTATAGTACCGTTTTCATGATTTTCGATATCAAAACTCCCGTGTGGGGCGTAAATTCGTAGAGAGCGTGTCATTAGGAAATTATGTAAAACACATATTGCCGATACAATAATTGAAACTTTTTCTGGCTCCAACTCAATAGGTCTTCTCAGTATACGAAATCTAGCTGCAGCTATACCGAAAACATTTTCAATTATTCTCCTTGCTCTTGAAAGGCGGTAATTATATATTCTTTGTGCACCATGCATAGTTCTGAACGCGTATGGTTTCATAATGTATGGTTTCATGGCAAACGCCTCATTTGCCACAATAACATAATTAATTTTTTGAACACGTCCTGGTAATGGTCTAGGTGTTGGTAGCTTCACAGTGTTATTCTCTAGTTGTTTTGACAAAGAACAGTTATTAAAAACACCGCCATCCGAAATTCGGCCATTAGCACCAACACTGATGTAAGTAAATTTATATTTTGCGTCAGCCAAGGCCATTAAAACAATGCTGTGCATCCCTTTATAATTATAATACAGGATTCCACTGTGTTTAGGTGCGTTTATATTAATGTGTTTTCCATCTAACGCACCTATACAATTGGGAAAATTCCATCTCGCTTCAAAATTTTGTGCAATTTGTAACCATTCTTCTTCTGTACTTGGACTCTGTAAACATCAAATATTTATTATAAATTATATAATCTATATTTATTTTTTTCAGTCAAATGAAGAAAATGCAAGTGAAAAAATCCATAACGAAACTCAGGAAATTGAAAATGAAAGCCAATATTATTCTGGTTCTGAGGATTTCTTGTCATCTGTATCGCCATCAGGTGTTGCAACACCATCTCCATCACCATCAGATGCTGCAACACCATCAACGTCACGTGTTGCAACACCATCCCCATCCCCATCAGATGCTGCAACACCATCAGCATCAACATCAGGTGTTACAACACCATCTCCATCATTTCAAAGAGTTGCAACACAATTTACAACAGGGAACAAAGTTGTAAACAAAAAAAAGAGGGAACTAGGACAACAAGCTGTGCTTAATCGATGCCTTGGAATCATGTCAGCTCCAGCAGATTCGTTTGAAATATTTGGTGATTATGTTGCAGACGAGTTACGAAGTATGAGTTCCAAAGCACCTGATTTGCAATCACAAGCTAAAAGGAAAATACAGCGAATCATACTGGATATGAATGATCTGCACTGTTCCAGAATTTCTGCAGCAAATAATGTTAATTCTCAACCATCAGTTCCAACGCAAACAGATGAACAACAATCGACAACAGACGATCAAATTATTCTTCAACAACTAACGGTTCTGTCAGAAAATGCTCAAACGTTTTATGAAGGATCGAAGGACTTTTTACACTTATAATGCAAAATAAAACTTGTTTGATAATTTTTTGTTGAATTTATATTTTAATGGAAAATAAAGCTCATTTTCATAAAATTGCTGGTCAAACTTACTTTTAAGTATTCTTCTTTCAAAACATCGTATATAGCAGTGCATACTTCAGGAATGATTTTTGAAATGGTACATACAGGTATACGAAATAAAAACATAAGTGAATGGTAGCTGTCGCCTGTAAACAAATGTACTTATTAATAAATGATAATAAATATTTATCGTAATACTGCATATCAGAACAAGGATTTAAAATAGTTTTTACCTGAAGATAAGAAACGAAGAGTCAGAGCAATACGCTCTGCTGCTGGAATTGCATTTCGCATCAATGTATTCTGTTTTTCTATCGCAAACTTTATTTTCCCTAGTAAATAGGTGAAATCACCAGCGGACATTCGTAGAAAATGTTTGTAACATTGCTCATCTTCCCGTTTTAATTATTCTAGCAAGTTTTTCATAATACTGCCATTTTCTCTTTTTTTAATCCAATCGCGCACCCAACATTTATGTGACCTAATTGGCTTTAGTGAAAGAATTGCGTAAGCACAAGCTGCAGATTTTCGTCTTTGTTTTTTTGGCACCATCACACTCACTTCACCGAATAAAAATAACAATAATTAAAATACAAATATGACAGTCAAATTATAGATACTACGTAGGTAGAAGTGTACCGTGGAAACACGATAATATCTCAACATGGACTAAGGAAACCAAATTTTCACAAGAGACGTGCGTGAGTGAGTAATGACTACATTTGCCCTGCTCAGTGGAAACACATCGTGAAATAATTGTTTCATGAGATTAGAGTCTCGCGCAAAACTCATGAGATTTCTGCCTCATCGTGGATACGTACCATTTACAGTTATCAATCTCAATATCCACAAATGTTGAATATGCGGAGTGGAATATTGGGTGATATCATTATTGGACCATTTTTAATCCAGGGGAACCTAAATTGTCCAAAATATCTTGATATTATGCAAAACGAAATCGTTCCTGCTTTGCGTCAAGTTCCAGGGATCAGACTGAAGGAAATTTGGTTCCAACAAGATGGTTACCCTGCCCACAATACGTTAGTCGTGCGGGAATACTTAGCAAATACATTTCCTAATCGTGTAATTGGAACCGTAAGTACAATTCCTTGGCCGCCTATATTCCCGAATTTGTCACTTCAAGATTTTTTCGTGTGGCCTTACATTAAGTCGAAAATTTATGGATTTGAAGAAGACCGTGTTACGGGCCAAACGAGCTTATTCGTCGACCCGCAACAGGATAGGTGGAAAAAGGCCTACAGCTTAGCTCAGAGGAGTAAGGGTGGTTCACGGTAACCGCTTACGGGAGGGAAATCTTCTTAGTTATGCACAGGGTAGGTCAAAATTAACGGGCGTCACCTTCCAAATCACAGCAGATTACCAGTTCTCGTGGAAGGCCGAGAAGCCAGCAGCTTATGGGAATCGGACTCACCTTTATTGTGCCCCCTCCTGTATATAAAACTTGCAAAGTTCATGCATACAAAGATAAAAATACACAAAAATAAAAGATGTGGTAAATTTCAAGACAAATATAATTCAACTATTTGAAATATCAAGAAATCGAAAAAAGCTGATCCTCAGCGGGCTGTGGAATGAAAAGTCACGTCTTTAATAGACTAAAGCAGGGCTGTCTAACACGAGGCCCGCGACCTCACTTTTTGCCGCAAAATGTATAAATTATCCTCAAATACGAAATATGCAAAATTCTTACATTAACGATAAAATACAAATAAAAACACGTGTGACGCCACTGGCGACGGATAGAAGGTCGCAGCGAAGTTACTGGAAATCGGACCGATCTTGCTCGATCACCCTCGAATATTCGAGAAGCCACGCGCACGTATATAAGAAGGTTGAGTCAAGTGGGACCGGCAGAGTTTAGTTAATAATTGTTCTAGTGTGCGTTACGCACCAATTCTAAAGCCTTTTTAAGTAAAATACTCGGTGAAATATGTCTTCGCAGAAAAGAAAAATAACGAACGAACATCGAGTTTATAATGACCGTTGGGAATCAGACTATTTAATCACAAACAACAATAATAAACTTCAGTGCATTGTTTGTATGCAAGTACTATGGGTTCCCAAAGAATATAATATGAAACGATATTACACTACGTTACATGAGAAAACGTTTCAGCAATATATAGGGGAGTCAAGAAAGGCTATCATTACGGATTATAAGAAAAAACTAAAACAACAAACAACATTTTTTTAAAAATCTGACACTGATAACAAGTGCAGTACTGCCGCTTCTTACGAAGTAGCGCTGGAAATTGTCAAAGCAAAGAATCCTTTTAGTGATGGAGTACTTATTAAAAACTGTGCAATCAAAATGGTAAAACAATTCAATGAAACAAAAATTGCCGAAAAATTCGAAAGAGTGTCAGTGTCGCAACAAACAATTGCAAGACGGTGGACCATATTAATCAATACGGATCCAAAAAACTGCATGATACGGTTGAAAAATGTAAATATTTTTCGCTATGCCTGGACGAAGGCACTGATCTGTCCGACATTAGCCAGCTTGTAATTTTTATCCGAACTATTCAAAACGACTTCAGTGTAGCAGAGGAGATGTTTAATCTTATTCCTCTCCATGGTACAACCAAGGGTACGGATATTTTTGAAGCTGTAAATAAGGTGGTGTCAGACTACGGGGGATTCGATAAATGTTCCTGTATTGTCACTGATGGAGCCAGAGCTATGATAGGAACTGCAATTGGATTTGCAGGACTCTTGAAACAAAACAACATCAACTGTCCTGTGATACAATGTATTGTTCATCAAGAGGCCGTATGTGGAAAATCCTTACGTCAAATGAATGTCATGAAAGTGGTTGTTAAAATAACTAATATTATTAGAGGGGGCACTCGTGGTTTGACTCACAGAAAGTTTCGTGATTTTTTAGCCGAAGTAGAGGCTACATATGGGGACTTGTTACTTCACACCGATATTCGTTGGTTAAGCGCCGGAAACTGTTTGCAACGATTCTTCGCTCTACGCAAGGAGATTCCTATTTTCCTTAAAGATGAAATCAAGTCCAACACTACGGAACTGGAAAATCGAATGGTAGATGCACAATTTTTAGCAGACCTTGCATTTTTAACAGACCTGACATCTCACCTTAACGAATTGAGTTTGAAGCTACAAGGAAAACAGCAGAATATTGCCAACTTATTTGGACACATAAATGGATTTAAGAATAAAATTAAGCTCTTCAAGTCTTCATTAGAAAAAAATTATTTTTCTTTTTTCCAAGTTGTAAAGAGCATTTTGAAGAAATGAAGGATTTAGAGGATGTTTCAAATTTACGTCACATAAAATACATTAACACAATTGCAGAAGAATTCGAAAATCGATTTAGCGACTTTAAAAAAATCGAAAGAGAGATTTCAGTTTTTACTCAGCCCGTTACAATTTCAGTTGAGAATGTAAGCAGAGCAGACCTTCAACTGGAATTGTGTGATTTGCAATCAAATCCTTTTTACCAAGGAAGAACTGAAAGTTCATTGGACGTTTTCAGGTTGCTACCAGAAGAACGATACCCCAACTTGCGAAACTTAGGGCTTACACTGGGCTCAATGCTGGGAAGCACGTATCTTTGCGAAAGCAGCTTTTCCAACATGAAATTTATAAAGTCAAAATATAGATGTTCCCTCTCTGATAAGTCCACTCACTCAGTTGCTTCGTTTATCAACAACAAATATTAAAGTTAATATTGGTGCATTAGTTAGTGAAAACCAACATCCTCAAATTTCCCACTAATTTTTTTTGTAATTTGATATTTTTTGAATAAATTACAATAATAATACAAACGCGTTTTTTCTTTGTATACCATACCTATTAAAACTCATTGATAAAGTTGCATACTAAGTATTTTATAGCGGCCCTTGGGGCACTTGCAGTTGGACAGCCCTGGACTAAAGCAATTTTTATGATGTTATACAGGGTCCGGCAACTGGTATCACCTATTTTCCAAGACCTGCCCTAAGGATAAAAAGTAATAGATTGAAACAAATTTGAGATGAATATCAACTTTATTATGTGCAATTTTAGTTCCTAAAAATTACTTCATTTAAATGGCCTCCCTGAGCCTCGATGCAGTACTGCAATCTTTGTCTAAATTTTGCATCACTCTTCTCAACAATTCTGGTCCAATACTCTCTATTTCTTCTGAAATACGCATTTTAAGGTCTTGTATTGTTTGAGAACGCCTCTCATAGACCTTTTGCTTCAGATATCCCCACAAAAAGAAATCAAATCGGGGGAATTGGACGGCCATGTTATGTCACCAAACCTCGAAATCAAGTGACCAGGAAACATATTTTGCAACACAATTCGAGTTTGCCGTGCTGTATGTGCGGTGGCACCGTCTTGTTGAAACCATACTTGGTTTTTCCCAAGTCTGCGTAATTCCGGCCTTAAAAATGTTTCCAGCATATGAATGTAACTTTCAGAATTAATGGTAACCGTTTCATCATTTTCTTCGAAAAAATATGGTCCTACGATTCCAAATATTGAAACACCGCACCAAACGGTGACTTTATGATCATGAAGAGGTTTTTCATGAAGCTGGTGTGGATTTTCTTCAGCCCAGTAGCGGAAGTTTTGCTTGTTAACATATCCACTAAGATGGAAATGAGCTTCATCTGACATCAATAAAAAATTTATTTGATTTTCATCATTTTCCAAAATTTGCAAAAACCGCCTGCAGAAAGCCACACGAACTGGTTTATCACGATCTTTTAGTTTGTGAACGACTTGAATTTTGTATGGGTGGAAGTGCAAATCTGAATGCAAAATTCTTAGTAAGCTTCTTTCGGAAATTTGCAATGCAATTGAATGTCTTGCTGCCGATCGCCTCGGACTTCTTCCTACAGCTTGTCTAACGCGTTCGATATTTTCGGGTGTTCTTACTGTACGTACGCCTCCAGTAAATTTTGAGCCAACGTTCCCCCTAATTTCAAAGTCTTGCACCCACCTCATTATTGTTTGTCGTGTTGGAAATCGTCCGTGTCTTCCAACATTAAACTCGCGACGAAACTGCCTTTGAGTGTTCACAACTGATTGACTTCGTATAAAGCTTTTAACCACGTATATGCGTTGATTAATTGGAAACTTATCCATGATCTATTAAACTGCATAAATTAACGCACACAAATCTGACAATAGAATTGTCAATAACAAAATATTGTTTTAATAACAGCCTACTAAAGATAGGTGATACCAGTTGCCGGACCCTGTATAAATTAGTTATCTTTTTTTTTTGATACGAATCTGACAAATTGTTAAAATGATTTTTAGTACATTTCAAAGAGCATTCATTATTGAATATTACTTTCGGAACGGCTTTCAAGTTGACGGAGAATGGACATATTCGATTCCTCCTTGTTTTGTGGAATTCCGAGAGAGGTATCCCAATGAAATGATTATAAACTGGAAGTGTTGGAAGGAAAGAAGGGTTTGATAAGCCAAAGAAGATAGTACCTGCTTTAATTGAAACTGTAAGACAACGAATTGACGAGGCTCCAAAAACACCAATTAGACATTTATGCCAGGAAGTTCGTGATTTAAGATACGGTACATGCCACAGAATATTGAGATAAGCTTTGCATCTGCATGCTTACCGATTTATTTCCGTTCAGGAGCTTTTAGAACAGGATTATCAAAAAAGAGTTCAGTTTTTCATTGGTTTTTGGATAATCTCAATGATGAGCAGTTAAATTTAACCTTTTTTTACCGACGAAGCCTGGTTTTACCTTATTATAAGGTATGTTAATTCACAGAATATGCGGATTTAGCGAGAATCCACACGTTACAATTAAAGCTCCCCTTCATCCGCAGAAAATATGGTTCTGGTTTGGAATGAGTCGTCGTAGGTTAGTTGGGCCAATATTTTCAAAAGGCACGCTAACTGCAGCAAGGTACAGCAACAAATTATTGCAACCTTTCTTAAATGAACTTCACGATGATGAGCTATGGGATGGTTTTTTGCAACAGGATGGCGCAACAGCTCATGCAGCTGCAGATACAATTAATTTTTTACGCGAATGTTTTGATGACTGAATCATTAGTAAGAATACTGCAACACCCTGACCCCCTCGCTCTTGTGATATTACTGTTTTGGACTTTTTCTATAGCCTATTTGAAAAACACCATTTTTAAAACTCCAGCTAATGATTTAAATGAACTGAAACTTAGAATTGAAGAAAACTGTCAAGAAATTAACAACTCACCTCAATTATTACAAAATGTTTTTGAACGTATGAGAAGACGAGTTCAGAAATGTTTGGAGGAAGAAGGCAGACATTTTTAACATTTGTTGTGATCATTACATTAGTTCAGGATTATTCATTTCTTTTACTGTTGCTCAATAAAAGATTTCTGCTCCTAAAAATGACGTTTCATTATTATTTAATTCCAGCTAACACAACTTAACCTGAAATTGACATTATAAACATTCCTTTAGTCTAGAAAAGATGTGACTTTTCATTCCACAGCCCGCTGGGGATCAGCTTTTTTTGAACCTCTTGATAGGTGACAATACAAAAACAAAGACTATTTCGACAATGATAATATTTATAGTTTAATACAAGATTTTGTTGGAACGTTCGAACTGAAAAAGGCTCGCCGCCAGTGGCTTACGATATTTACTTTTCTAGAACAGATCTACGCAGCCAGTGGCGTCGGAGTTTACAATTTAATACAATTTATGTTTACCCTTTACGTAACCAAAAGAAGAAACAACTGGCGACTGAAGGTCGTTTTACGTCGTATTTTTATAAAAAAAAAAAAAGGTTCAGCACTTGAAACTAGAAGCTTCACTCGGAAACAGTTTTCACTACACAATTAGAATTTCCCCTACCTTAGTGTTGCTCGGTAGGGAGCACAACTGGGGCGTTTCTAAGATCTTCGGGAAGCGGGAAAAATTCGCTGGTACGCCCCTGAAGATTGGATCGCTTCTAACAGGGCTTTTTTAGCGTTGAGAGAGAAGAGGCGGAAATTTCTGAATGACTTTAATCTGCCAATACTTGCTGGTGACGAAACTTTGTGCCATTACTACGAGCCATCCAGTAAGTTATCGTCGATGCAGTGGAAACATTCAAGTTCACCACCACCGATGAAGTTTAAAGCACAGCCTTCTGCAGCCAAGGTGATGATAACATTTTTTTTACCATGAAGGACCCTTGTTGATAGAATTTAAGGAACCTGGAGTAATTATCAATGCAAATCTGTACGATGAAACTTTGAACAATCTTCATCAACCAATAAAACGGAAACGTCCAGGAAAACTTACGCGTGGGGTCATTTTGCTGCACGATTATGCTAGGCTTCATGTTGCTAATGTGGTAAAAGAAAATCTTCAACGAAAGAAATGGAAGGTTTTAGAGCATCCACTCTACAGCCCGGATGTATTGCCTTACGATTTCCATATTTTAGGACCGCTGAAAAAGGTATTAAAAGGTCGGCATTTTGAATCTGATGCAGACGTACAGATAACTGTGGAAGACTTCTTCAATCAGCAGCCACAAGAATTCTTTGAGCAGGGTATACGTCGGTTAGTAAAACAATGGGATGGGTGCCTTAACTGTGACGGTAATTATTTGTAATTACATTGTTAAATAAATTTTTTATAAAGCAAAGATGGGTTTCAATTGAACACACCTCGTATATTAATTTTCTATTTGCGGATTTTCCACGCTAGTCCCTTATCCTAGAAAATATTTTTTAGATTAGGAAAATGTCAATACACGATTTTGTGCATCCAGATATGCCAGTTTTTGATTAAAAATTAAGTACTGTTTGTACGGTAATCAGCGTGTTATGTTGAAAGAGTCTCTAAATATAATTATTTGGTACTGTTTACAGGAGAACGGGAAGTTTTTCCCGTATTTCTTCACTGCTCGAGATGCTGTGCAACGATAGCTTATTAAAAATCTGTACGTACAAGATTAGAACGTCTCTAGCTTTACAGATTACGCGCCGCTTTATTAATGACGTGTATTATGAGATAATGCACCACGTTTCCGGTTTCCTCTATTAGTGTTTTTATAGCAAACTTCTAACGTTTCAATCTTTTAATTAACTCTGATACTAGTACTTATCTTTTTTGTGTCTTTTTTGCTTCAGTATCTGGCTTAGATCCAAGGGTATGCATATCCATATTACTCAAAAAGAACAAAGAGAATAATTATATAATTACGAAAATTAATTTGTATGGTTTCAATTAATTTTATGATGGAACCTGTAAACTTTAGGAATATAAAATAAAACGCAAAAAATGTTTCATTCCTATTTATCATAAAAAGAACTTAACTTATGCGAAAGACTAACTAGTTACTAAAACCTATCGCGTCAGTTACAAAACCGACTTAAATTATGGTTTATGTACTAAAATAAACATACAGAGTTTTCCACCAACATGGTTTCAGCAAATCAAAAGTAAAACACAGAACATCCGGAGATAGGTGGACGTAGGTAATTCTATAACTAAACAATTTGAACTATTTTTGTAGTAACAATAAGTAATACTATTTACACAAAATAAAAGTAATTGTGGTTACAATAGGAATTTCATACAAGTACGTTTAGAAAAAAATATCATTAAAAAAATACGTTCAAATGCTGAACGCCTATAAATAATTATTGCAGTATAAAAAAAATTGCAAGTTTTTTTTCCCGATAACTAATTATAAATAATACACAATAAAAAATTAACACTGATGGAGGAATACCGTACGATCCCTTATTTTGCCAAGATGTCGTTCTTGAACAGCTTGAAACGCATCTTCGGCCGATTTAAATATCACTTTAGCTTCTCCTGATGGTGTTCCATTTTCATTATACCTCCTCAAAACATTATCGGCCGGTACGTCGAAACCATCGAAGAAATCTAAAATTTCATCTAAAATGGCTTTGTAGGGGACGTTTTCCATTCGCACCGTGTGGCCAGGAGGTGCCATTTCCGATGGATCACCAGGAGGTGGTAAAAAGCGCCGCATAGGTGGTCTGTAACCCATTAAACCCATACCTCTTGGTCCTCCACGAGCAAATCCTCTTGGGAAAAACGGTGGGCGAATTATATTATGCGCACGGTTCATGGACATGCTGGAACTAGACGTTACACCCAGTTTTTGATCCATTTCCGACCTTGGAACTGAATCCACGGTAACTATACCAGATCCAAGAGGTAAGCCACTTTTCTCCAACGCAACCTGAGCATCTGCTATGGAAGAAAATTCGCAATATGCTATTCCCGTGAAACCTAAATTTGAATTTACTAAATGGATTTTGCTGGGGACTATTGCAACGTCCGAGAAAAAATCGCTCACGTCGCGGTCGGTGGTCTTTAGAGGTAAACCACTTAGGCAAATGCAGTCTGATGTGACATAAGGTTTATCTTCGTCATCTTCCACTTCTATTACTTCGGCTTCGGGCTCTTCGTGACTTATAATAGCGAACTCCTCGTCTGAGCAAGGCCGAATGCTTAATGGTTTTCCATCGAAGATGTGTTTACTTTTTTCAGCCTGGGCCTTTTTGGCATGTTCTCGATTGTTAAACTTAATGTACGCAGTGATATGTCTCTGCTTGTTTACCAGCAAAATTGATAATAAAGGATAATCGGAAAAAATCTTCAACATATCTTGCTCCTTGGTAAATAATGGAAGGTCTTCTACGGCTAGGCATGAAAATAGACTAAGAGGTTTACTTAATACAGGACTATTTTTATTTTTAAATGAAGGCCGTTCAGGCGAGTGTCTATCGTGTTCGCCGTTATAGTCCGGTTGGTACCTATCTACAGTTTTATCAAACAAATCATCATCAAGATGTTGAACATCGACAGTTTGGTTCTTCAGAATTCCGCCATTTCTTAGCAAAGCGTTTTCTTTGCCATCAGGAGTAGCAAATCTAATATAAACAATACCAGTTCGTTTTCCTTTATCATCGTTAATAAATTTGATGCCAGTGTTGTGAATAAATAGCCCATGGAAGAACCTGCGGACCTCCCCATAACCCCCATAATACGGTCGCAACTGAACGCAACTATTTTTAATGTACTCGCTATGGGATCGCTCTGCCATATGTGGTCGTTCCAAAAGAGTTGGACGTTCCAATAATCCTGGCCTTTCAGAATTGTCAAAACGGTTAGGGCGACCTTCCGCTCTAGTACTACGATTGAAATTCATCCTTTGGTTGTCTCCAAAAGTTGGATTATTTACGGCTCCTCCTCTAGGGTTTGTGTTAAATTTGTTATCATCATTTCGTGCTCCTGGGATATTCCTGTTAAAACGTGATGCAAAATCTGGACGACCTTCAGTCTGACGTACAGGACCATTGTTATTCCAATTTTCTCGGCTGCGATTCGGATTGTATGTGTCATTTTGGTTTTGAAATCCATTTCTATTTCCCATAACGACCGGTGTGGGAGCCAGCGCATTTAGATTCCTTCGAGCCTCTTCCAGATTATTTGGGAGTAGGGAACTCAAGATGGCTTGAGCTTGTTGCAGAGCGGGAGCTGCTTCGTTCCGCACGGGGTCTTCCCAAATGCCGATTTTCGACGGATCTTTCTGCACATTGCTAGAACTAGAATTCGAAGAAGATCCAGCTTTATCTTCGGACTGTCTGCGGTCTTTGCTGCGACGATCGCGATCTTTGGAGCGCTTTTCCCGGCTGTGGCTTCTATCTCTACGGCGACGGTCCCTTCGATCGCGAGATCTAGAGCGACTGCGATCTCTTCGGCGTCTGTCACGACGGTCGTGGTCGCGAGAACGATCTTTGCGGTCACGAGAT
Organism: Limonius californicus; assembly: GCA_014611495.1. NCBI lineage: Eukaryota > Metazoa > Arthropoda > Insecta > Coleoptera > Elateridae > Limonius > Limonius californicus. The sequence continues at coordinate 6,166 of JABXWE010001374.1, read as the reverse complement.
CTAGACCTGGAGCGACGCCTGTCACGCTTTTCTTTATCTTTATTAGGTTCATCTCTTTTAATTTCCGGGATAATCGCAGGCATTGCTGCCGGTATCATTGCCGGCAAGGGTTGGACAACTGGAGCCGCTTGCATAAAAGCAGCCAGGGGGTTTCGCGCAGCCTCGATGACCTTCTGCATTTCCGTGCGCGAACTAAGCATAAGTTTAATTTGAACCTCCTTGATCTTTCCGCCATTGAGGTTGAACGCTTGGCGAGCATCTTCGTCAGTACTTTAAAAAAAGAACACAAGTTATAAGGTTGACAAGAAACAATTTCCAGTAGTCGTGTAATAGGGGTTTTCTATAGTTTGGGCTTTGTATGCTTGTAGTTAAGCATTTGGTTTAATTTTTACGTGATAGATATCAGTTTCAGTGTTGTATTTAAATAGACAGGAATAATAGAATATTTAAGAAACAATTGGTACCTTAATCGACATAAAATAAATATTACCCTTGACAATTATATCTTAATATACACAGTCTTTGAAAAGTGACATTCAATCACCGTAGAACCTTCGAGAACGAGCCAAACATGAATTACAAAGAAAGAATGCAATTTGTTAAGACCATTAAATAAGGGAGTTCCAAAAATCAGGCTACATATTGTTTATTTAGCGCCACCGTATCAGCGGTTTAAATCAGATACCTTCCGTAGTTATACATCAATAAAATGAATTATTGTTGCTCTTACAACATTTGCAAACATTAAGAAGTAAATGTGACGTCTTCAAAAAATAAATATAATCTTGCTACTAACTGCCACAATGATATCGTTTCTGTGGTACTTTTGTTGACTTTATTACTTTTACAGCTAAGAAATGTTAATACATAACTGAGTATTCTGAGAAGTATAATATGAAATACCCACAAATGTTATTTGAATTTTTTATTAATACATCTAATGCAAGTACGGGTCAAACAGAATACAAAGTTAGCAACGGTCAGCGCAGTTGCTACTTACTACTACAACCAAAGCCTACGCTGACAAGCTGCTACCATGGTGTCTCGGAGAGCACCTAATGCTGTTGGTCCCCCTGGATTAGTGCGCCACGGCACTAAATAACCTCATGCAGGGATAAAGTGGCAGCAGGGTACGAAATTGCTTTCAAGGGTCCCTACAAACATTTCCCATACACAATTGACATTCAATAATATGTCTGCATTTAAATTTTTAAAAATGTAGGTGTTATAATTACCACAGAGACAATTACATTATTGTTGTTGGTAGTAAGAATATCTTTATTTATTGAAGACGCTGCCACATTTATTTTGTGGGTATAATTGTAAAATTATGGAAAATTGTATATTTTAGAAGCTATTACCCTGTGCAAAATATTTATGATCGTTGGATGTGAAAAACTGTTTTGATACTGCATGTTACAATATCGAGGTAGGAACCACTAGTGCAACATTTCTATTTAATTTCATTCCTTCAAAATGGAACACCCAACTAATTTTTTTCTTCTGTGCTTAACCCGTAGAGTTTATGTCCTATTATTGAAACGGTCAGTCGTCGGTATAAGTAAAAATGAGTCTTTGTGTATCTGTATGTGATTAGAATTCTGGAATATTATTGAACCAATTAAAATGGATTAGATATTAGGGTAAGCTTTTAAACCCATTCAGACCAGGTTCACCATGTTATAACAAAATGGCTCAAAGTTGTGTCAATTTGTTGTACTCTACACAGTGTATACTTCCGGATACGAGGTACATACAGCAACGCTGTTCTAAGGAGAGAAAAAATTGTACTTAGCGCAGCTTCTTGATTAGAGAAGGGCAACGGTGTACATTCTGGCACAGAAGTGCGTTAATTTTGTTCATTCGCTGCCTACAGACTAAATTCCATAAACTTAATGTTAGGTAAATACATGAAATTTTACATATGCATAGTAGGGCTCATTCTTTATTATTGCTACAGACAATTCTTTCTTAATATTGTCATCTGTGTTCCTTATCAGAGTAGGTAATTACAATAATCATTAGTATGGAGAAAGTAATTAGAAGTTGAACATGAAATGCAGAAATAATAAAACTATTGCTAGTTATTATTCTTCACTTGTACGTTACGATTCCTAGTAGTTTTTTTTATAAAATTTTCATTTATTCTATAAGCAATGTCGAAGTTAGGTTGCGGAAAAGCGTTAGCTGCTCAAACACATGAATTTCGTGTGTGAAATTGTATGAATTTTTAAGATAAGTTGATGATAAAGAGGTTCATATATCAAATTCATCGAAAGTGGGTCTAAAAACCATTTATCGAAGGCAGCGGGTGTATCTACAGCTTCTAACTACCGCGTTAGGCTTTAAATGGCTTTGAACCCAAAGTAAACGAAAGTTTCTTCAAGAAAAAACTGATCTAAGAAATTTGAAGTCACCTTTCTTTAAAAAAATTTAAATGTACCGAAACCAAAATTGACCAATAATTTTACGGGTGAAACATATATATATACACAGCGGCTCACAAAATTAAAAGCTTGGTCCGATAATTCAACCAAGGGTTTGTTAACAAATATATATTTTTTTTAAATATTGCTTGCAGGAGGGGAAGATCATGGATTGGTTGATAACGCATTGTTAATTTGCAAGTCTGGAACAAAATCTGGCGATTATCGTTTCGAGATTAATGTTAAAAATTATGAAAAGTGCTTAACCGAATAACTAATTCCACATTTGCCAAAAAAAAATGGTACTCTTCATTGATAACGTTCCTTATCATAATGATCAATAGAATCCGCAATAATGGAAGTTCACGACCATAGTGTTCTGAGACTACCACCATATCATCCAGAATTAAATGTCATCGATCGATCATATGAGTTACCGTAAAAATTCCTTAGCTTCAAAAATTGGTACTTTCAAATTAAAAAATGCTAAAAAATTCGCAGAGGAAAAATTTAACTCCATTACAAAAGAAGAGTGGAAGAACAAAGTCTGTAATCATGCGAAAAAGCTTGCAGACTAATATTTAAAAAATGAAGTGTTTATGAATTATCAGTAGCATAAAATATAAAATGTATTAATAGATTTTTTTATTTCTTCTATTTATATAGTTCACAAAATGTAAGATAAGATCCTTATACGGAGTGTACAAAGCCGCGTACGCGGCCAGAGCAAGCAGACCCTTGCTGGAACTAGTATGCGCAAAATATCTTACAATTAGCTTAAAACGGCACTCCTATTAGAGAGCAATAAATGCTAGAAGGAATATATAGGCAACTTATAAGTGAGAAAAGGAACGCTAACAATGAATTTTAAACGTATCCATGAATATTTTTACACCAATCTTACAATTGTATTTCGAGATTTGCATTATTTGCCCTGGTTTATTTATTAGGACCCTATGGCTTTCTTGTCGTACTTGTTAACTCCATAAGCTTCATATTCTAAAGCATTTTTGGTTTTTACTTGTACTGATACCTAGTTGAATAAAATAAGTATAAAATGTAAAGTACGAATTAGTTATAATTTATAGTTAATTTAGTTATCTATGTTAAACATGTTTATTTAATTTAGAAGCTTTTAAATGTTACCTAGATAAAAATTGTTTGTATATTACTTTCCTTTTTTAGTCAAATGAAAATCGTTTCTGCCTTGCTTGGAATGTTATGACTCAACAACTTAATCTTTTTTTAAAACAAAATAAAGAGTATTGTAGGTCAGGTCGAAATAAAAGTGAAAGATAAAAAAATGACGTTGTTGTGGGAATTTCCGCTCTGCGATGATATTGCTTTTATTTCAAACTTTTAATGCGGTAATGTTAATGACGTTACAAGTATAACAGACAAGCGGAAAAGCAGATTTCACAGATCATTTTGTTCCAAGAATAGATGTGATCCGTGTTTTAACGACGTTACGGTTTAAGTTTTTGACGACTAAATCATATTTCTCAAATCGCCGATGAGAGCATTGGCGGCGAACGAAATTAAAGATGAAAATTAATACGTCATTAATCTGCATTACAAGCGGCTGAACTGTAAAGATAAAGCTGTGCCATTTTTCACTTTAGACACAAGCTTCAGATTTGAAACTAATTGTCTGCAATTAACACTGTAACAAATTTATATGTTAAATTGAGCGTTTTCGACTTGTTCGTTCTGTTGCATAACAAACAGTTTAATATGAATTGCTTTGCAGAGGAAATATACATTTATGATATGTTCAAATGGTTGCATAATAAACAGAAAAATCATGTTTTTATTAACCCAAAAACGTCAAGTGAAAATAAAAAACGGCCTTTTAAGACTGAACGAGATGAAATAGTAACGATGAGGAGACTTTTGGACTGTGAATATCAATTATTACACGTAGAGACAAGCTAAGAGTGCGAATGACATTAAACAAGAAAATCTATAGTACAAGGGCAGCCTTTTAAGTTTTTACAAAAACGAGGACAGAAAATTTTTTTTCTGTTTCAGAATTTTTCAAAATATTCCCCATTAAGACACTTTTTCATGAGTTCAAACCAATTCTCGATACAATTTTTCCACTCTGAAGTTGGTAACTCAAAAACACGGTTTTTGAAGGCTTCAACAGCTTCTTCTTCTTCTTCATTATAGACAATTATGTCTGTTCTTTAACCACCACCCAGGCTGTCACTCCAGCTTCTTGAGGTGATGAAAATCTCTGTTCATGAATTTTTTGTTTGACATTCGGAAACACAAAGAAGTCCTTAGGCGATAAATCAGGTGAATAAGGGCAATGAGACATTAATTCGATGTTTTTCTCCTTCAAATAATCAATTGTTTGACGTGCTGTGTAAGAGTTGGCATTGTCATGATGAAGAATGATGCGACCTTTTCGGTGGTTTTTCCTAATTTCGTCAATTACTTCTGGAAAACAAACTGTTGAATACCATTCAGCGTTAATTGTTCTTCGATCCTCTAAAGGAACGGTTGCGACATGTCCAGTACAACCGAAAAAAACAAGCGATCATTTTCTTAGAAGTACTTCGTGAACGAACAAGTTTTGTGGGATTCAGTTCACCTTGGAACACCCAAACAGTGCATTGTTGCTTAGTTTCCGGTTCATACGAATATATCCAAGTTGCGTCACCTGTTACGATATTGTATACGGATTTTGCAGTCCCTCTGTCGAATTTTTTGAGCATTTCCTTACACCAATTAACACGAGCCTTTTTTTTTGAGCTTTGGTCAAATTATGCAAAATCCATCGGGAACAGATCTTTTTCACAGCTAAATGTTCGTGCAAAATCGAATGTACTGCAGTCTTCGATATGCCTCTACCACACTGTAAATCACATGCCGATCTTCTTCAATCCTGTTGTGCACCGGATCGAAGTTTTTTGGAATAACAACCGATTTTGATCGACCTTCACGAAATTCATCACTGACGGTCGCACGACCACGACGAAATTCTGCAAACCAATTGTAAACAGTCTTTTCTGATGGTGCTTAATTACCAAACCTGAATGGAGCGATTCTATGCGTTGTTGTTGAGTTAGGCCTTTATTAAAATCGTAAAAAAAAATCTAACGAAAATATTCACGTGAAATTTCCATTTCTTCACAAATTGCTTTTTTTAAACGCTCACTGTAAACAAACTACTGGGTCAATTTCCAAGCTGTCACTGTTCTCACAGACACAAATGTTAAATTTCACGAAAATAGTAATGACACATCTCAATAGCGCCACCTAGTGGTCGTTTGTAAAACTTAAAAGGCTGTGCTCGTATAAGTAGTAACTGTAAGGAACGAAGTTAATAACTAAACCAGGTGACGTCATTATTATACAACTATACAAGGTGGTTGATGTTTCATTACACACTCAGTCATTTCACTAAAAACCAACTACAACTGAAAAATTCAAAAACTGTTGTTAAATATCTTTATATCTTTTAAACCGTTTACGACAAAATGTTGTCTCTTAAATCACAAAAGAGCAGCGATTTGAAGGTTACTTTTTATCAATGGAACAACCGGTATTTTTACGGATATTTGGAAAGCGTCTACAATTCTTAATATGGTACTGTTTTTATTTTTTTTATTTAGACAATAAATAATGTCGTAATAGTAAAAATGAAGTTTCCTAAGTACGCTTTGGAAATGCAACATTCAATAAAAAAAAAAAAACGGGGACATTGGATTTATTGTCCCACACAAAAAAAC